>JAQIYE010000096.1:0-18179 GCA_034699765.1 Xenyllodes armatus
ATTAAAAATGCAGACATGATTTGAGTTCAAGCTACTTAACTTTTTCGAAAAGAAGAATTGGAATGCAATTCATCCCTGTTTTCAAAATTTGTCCCTGGAAATCATTTCTATCGCTAAAAATTGATCAAAATGCGTCATTTGAGGATAAAATGAGGGATGGGGTCCTGAGATTTTCCAAGCAAGTTTAAAATGTCTTTAACTGAGTTAGTTTTTAAAAGGCAGAGGTAAAATTGCATAAAATCGCGCTATAAAAGTACGAAATATCAAAAATTTGGCTGTAATTGTCATAAAATTGTCCCAAATACGACTGTTATGGATTTTAAAAGCTGTGGGTAGTTTTTAAACACATTTAGAATCCTAATCTGTTTCACTCAATCAGATTCAGAATCTTTCGATCAATACTCCAATTTTGCACAAAGTTTATTTCCGGCCGAATACCCAGTTCCCGGTGTCCGCCGTTACCGAAAGGCCAGACGATGGTGCTGCCTGCCCGATACACCTCTAAAATAAGGTTAATTTGTTAAAGATTCATTTGTATCATTCCCATAATAATCATGAAAAATAGTCCATGGACCCTAGAAATCTTGAGATCCTTGTGTAGGGTGACGCTGATAATAATATCTCACATGAAACAAACAAAAACAACAACGTTTACCGTTTCAAAAAGAAGAGATGCAAGATCACGAAATACTTGGAAAATCTCTCAGAGGCAGTTTTGAATTGAATTGAAATTGGAATTGGAAGGGAAGGCTAGTTTTTATTTTGCTTTTTGTTTGCGATATGAATTAGAATTAGAAGGATTTGAGACTTTTTTGCATTTCCTTTAATATGTAATACTCTCAGTTCAGTCTCAGGTAGTACTTTAGAGATTTTTATTAATTAATCAATTTTTAGATTTAAAGTCGATTCTCCCCAGGCTGTACTTATATAAAAATAATACAACAAATATATAAAAGGATGAAGGATCAAAACAAAAAAGTTACATTTTATAGTTAAGTAAAGTGAAAATGGAGTTATCTTCATGGATTTGGATCATTTGACCTTCCTGAACCTCGTGTCCTCCAATATACTGAAATGAGTATTCTAAAACAATGTTGTTAGAATACATCAGGACGAGGATATTTTAATTAACATCTGATATCAGAGAGGGACGGACGGACACGAGGAGGAGGATGGATCGAGGAGGAGGAGGAAATTGGGGTTCAGGGTCAAGTCGGAGGGATTCTGGATTAACAGTATTTTTAGGTAAGGGTCTCTTTGGTTATTATTTCTTGCTTTATTCTAAAAATTTGTAATTATATACGTTTATATTGACTTAACCTACATTTGATCACAAATCACAACCAATCAATAATGCTTGTAGGAACTGTGTATGTCCGATTGTTCACTTTCAGTTCAGAATACCAATGTTAATTTTTGGATTAACGTCAACAAATTGTAATCAAGCAAGTTACTTTTTTTGATGAGACGTGGGACTCATATTTCAGAATTTCTGTTTTACATTTAGGAGTATTTATAAATCATGGAAATTCTTAATGAGACGCTTAACCCCTGAAGGAGTATATATAGCTCAGCTAGAGGGAAAAAAATTAAAAGTTGCTTAAAAAAGTACATGATTATTATTGTTAGTCCTTTGTCGTTGTAATGTAAAATCGAATATTTCCATGAAAGTGCATAAAAGCAATTCCAGGTTCCAACCTCAATTTGCTGAATTGTTTATAACAAATGAGTATGCAATTTATAGCCATAAACCGAATTTTAAGTGCAAGATTTAAAAAAAATTATGCTTGGTTTATGATGGGAGATTTATGGTTGCTCTAAAGTAGATATCACCATTATTATTAGTACAGTAGTACATGGAGAAATTTTTGCTGACTTTGAAATAGACTGAATTAAAAAGTTGGGGATGTTAAGGCGTTATAGGCCATATATGTGTTATCATCATAAATTATCAATGATTACATGCAATGGAATGAAATATTTTTTAAACATGCAAGCAGGACAAAAATAAAATATCAACAATTCTTTTAGAAGTGAAAGTTTTGAGTGTCACTAGTCACAATTGGGCTGAGGTTGCGAAACTGGAGCTTTGTTAACTAGATCAGACCTAATAAGGAAATGTCAGCATAACCTGCCAACAAATTCAATGGAACATGACACCCGGAAGGGTTCAACAATCTTAAAATGAAAGGCTAATAAAATTTAGTTAACATGACGTGTCTTTATAACTTACAATCACTTTTTAAAAATTTGTTTATTAAGGACTTCAATCTTGTTCACACGTAATTGTACATCAGAGTAATTATTAGGCAAACTGTGAATAATCATCTCAGTAGATTTCGAAAGAGGAACAAGTGACATTCATTGTTACTTTTAGTTGTATTCTGCATTGGCCAATACACGGTCAAGGGAGAAAGTTGTCTCTGGAACGTCTCAACAATGTACTCAGTTTATCTTTTCAATAAACTTTCAGGAGGGAATTACTACTACAATGGCACTGGTGGATTACTTAGGATGAGGAAATCATCCTTGGGCCAATCTGCACCAAATATCCTAACATCATCCTCGGTAAGAAAAACATTCTCATTATAATAATGCAATTTTGAATGACCTTGAGCCTTGTACGGGCTTTCCCTCTTGCCCTCCTCACATCTCATATTTCAATTCCCTTTAAAAACTCATCAACTAAACTAATCTCAACATCTTAAATTTCATCAAAAAACCACTTATTCATTCTTTCATATTCTATTATTATTCATCCTTCCTGGAACTCCTTGGTTCCCTTTCCTTCCTTGACGTGACATTCGTCCTTGAACATTTGACAATTGACAGATGGTCCTTGAGGAGTAGAACCACAATGTAAATCAAATCTAAAAATCTAATGTCGGTTTTCCTTTAAAAGGAGATCTCTCAAACATAAATAATAAATAACCTTCAAAAAGATTTACATTTACACATTCCCTTGATCAAAATATCCAAGTTTATAAAAAATCAGAATCCCTTCCAAAATCAAAATACGTAAAACATTTTGGGATTCCATAATAATCTCACATCACACAAGGGAAATATGCATAAATATAATGGAATCTTCTTAAATCTCTCTTGGGGTTCAAGGTCCATTGAATTTCAAATTGAACTTAAATTCAATTCTGAACCGTTCACGTAGATAGTAGTCTCCATGCAAAGAACCAGGAGAACCATAAACAAGTAGGTTAGAAGAAGAAGCCAAGTTATTTTTAGGATCTTAAATCCTGTTTGTTTGTTCTCTTTTTGATAAAAAGGATCAAGATTGATAAATAGAAAATAAAATCGTGGCGGTGGTAACTTAATATACACGAACGAACATGATGTTATGTTATTCTGATCCAGATTTGACTCTGACTCTGACCCATTCCAATTTACATCTCATGGCATTATGGCATAGTATTCAGCACTGTGTTATTTGATGACGAAAACAAAGGATTTGATTGGGATGATATGGGGTTGCTTTCTTTCATTTATTTATGTTTTTGCACATTTGCACTTTAAGGGTTCCAGTCCAGCCCAATTTTTGGCAAACAACTTTTTTAACAATGGAGAAAGCTTGAAAGTTTTTGATTGTATGTGGGCGAGTTTCATTTCATTTTTGGTAATAACACAATGCTCCATCATTATTAGGAACGACCCATATACTCAATTATGAACTCAATTTGTGAAGTCAAGTACATTTGAAGTGGAAATACAAAGGGGAAAAGTTGAAGTTGGATGTGATTATTGTGTAGTTGAGCCATGTAATTTGTAATGTGTCATTTTGTTGATATGATGTATTATGACATGACCCTGATCTGAATCCTTTGAAAAGAACTTCACTTCATGTCCTTTCCTTTCCATTAGTACTTTCTCCAAAATATGAAAAATTGAAATGTATTTTGAGTTGGGCTAATAATAATAATAATAATAATAATATCAACAACATCTCTGAATTCCCTAAGAGTAAAAAGTTCTTCTTCCATTATTCATGAAAGACAAATTGGATTCTTCCATATTTCCATCTATCCATATACCTACATACCTTCAACATTTTAATTAATAAATAGTTCAAAAGTACTCCTCCGTTTTGGTTGGTTTTGGGTCTCCTAAAATGATGATGAGCCATTGCACTAATGAGATTCCAGTTGAATTCATAAGTAAAATGTAAATAGAAATGACGGTGACCCTGAGGATCAATCAGAACGGAGAAGAAGAAGAGCTGGATTCTCAACCCAAGGTTGACATTTGACCTTAGATAAAGAACAAAAGGAAGGAAGTAGAATTTGAATCTTTTAGTACTTAAGTCAAAAAGAGAAGATGATAAATTAACAACTGGGCTCGGCGCCAAGCAGGCTAAAAAAATGATTTGTTTTGTCTAATGGTAATGAGCTTGATGTCGATGTCGATGGGGACATTGATTCTGAGAGCTTCCAAGAGACCTTATTGTTTTTTTATAATTTTGCAAGTATAAATACAAATTGACTCATTGTTTTCATCTTTTTCTTTATAAATGTTAAATCTACCCCAGGACTCAATCAGGAGAGTTTTAAGACTTATAAATACTTGGGACTAAAATGTTTGGTTAAAGAAATATTGACTCATTACATATTCTACTCAACACATACGTAGGTTCATCATCTTTTTCTTTTATCCAATTTTGGTTTTTTATTTATTTTTTGTCTCTGAAAAAATCAGCTAACCCTTTACTTTCCTATATGTTGTATGTAGTAGGAGTACCCTTTGACTTTGACTCTTGTGGACCTTGATTCCAAATTCTAAAAGACTTTGTTTGATGTCCCACATGTATTTATCTTTGTCTTTTCTTTTTACCTCATGCTACTTTCTCCAGGGAATAAGATGTTTTTGCTATATTTGTGATGTACAAAAAGTTTGGGGCATATTTTTATATGCAATGCATATTTTAGCTGTGGGAGGAAGATAACTTCCTTTGTTCCTTCCTTAATTGAAAAGTTCAAAAAGACTAAAGTTCTTTTCGTTAACCTTGGACTTAAAGGGCTAAACTATAAGTTCGGCTTACAAAATTTGGTTGGACCATTACAATAATAATTTTGATTTTGATTAGTATTTTTATGGCGATTATGATTACTTTTGCTTGCCTTTTGATTTGATCAGTCGGAAAGAGAAACACAAGAAATTGCAATTTCTACATTCTCAACAACCCCATAGGACTCAAGCCTTGCGCGGCTCAATAAATCGATCCTCCAACTATAAAAGCTCAAGGAATAAGATGAAAAGGATTCAAAACATTAAAGTTTAGACTTTTACTTTTTTTAGTTGAGGAAAGGAAAATCCATTCTCATCCTTGCCTTTATATAAGCTTTTTGGCCTCTCTAACTAACAACCCAATCCAGGGAGAAAGTCCGTTTTGCATACACAAGAGCCTCCATCCTGATGTCCTATGGATAGGAGAAAGTCCCAATGGCAGATGATACTATGTGTGTAGAATATGGAAAATGTATCTGTTATTTTTTCTTCTTCCCTTTTTGGACTCGGATTTACAATTTTATATTAAAGTTAAGGGGAAGTTGTTTGGGGAATAAGGTTTCCCTGTGGAGAAAGTCTGGATGGAGCGCAAGTCATAGGAGAAAGTATTAGTTGGTAGGAGAAAGAGCTGAATGGAATGGAATAGACTTGATTTTCCCCTTTCCTTTCTGGTATTTTTGTTGTTTCTGTCTCTTTCTCTCGTCTGGCTGGACCTCATCTCTTTGCCTTGTGTTCTTCTTCTTCTTCAAAATCTCGAGTTCAAATAAATTTGAAAGAAAATCAAGAGACAGTTTGTCACAATTCACAATGTGAGGAAAGAGACAGTAGAGGACCAAGGGAGGAATATAGAAAAGAGAAAGTTTGGTTGATTTTGTACTCTTGACTGATTGTGTCCCTTGTTTATTCCATTTTGCTGAATTGAACTGTCTCTGAACTTTGAGTCTAGAGGACGAGGTCATTTCTCCAGACTCTTTTGTGGGATTTTTATTTGTTTTATTTTGAAAGATTTAGTCCAAGGATTATTTTGAGAAAGTCTGAATCAAGTATTCGTGGAGGTGAGAGTAAAGGGGATAGTCATATGGTCATCATCTATCTGAGAGAGGAAATTGGTCTTAAGTCAAGTCAAGGCAAACGTTTCAAGTTTCATAGTCATATCAGTATCCTCGTTGTAGTTTGGTGTTATTCCGTGTTATAATTGTAACTTTGTAACTTTTTTGTAACTGACCAGCAGGAGTACTTTCAGGATCCGGTGAAGAAAATAAGGATAGGTTTATTTAGACAGTTGTAGCACGTATAATACAGTATTCGATATTGAGCTCATCATTCCTATTAATACTAGGTTCGAGGATTGTTTTTCTTTGTAGTTGTGAATAATAATAATAATACTGATGCAAATTTGTTGGTGCTGAGTGACAATTGACATTGATTTGATATTTGATTGGAGGAGGAGGAAGGAAGGTCAAAGTTGTTTTGTTTTTTGTGGATTCTTCCTCATTCCTTCAAAGTAAAGCATATATTCATGTTACATGGATTCCAGTGAGGGTTCCAGAATCAAATTAAATTCGTGTTAAATTTAGTTATTCTGCATTACTTCCCAATCAAAGACTTATTTCTTAAAGTTCTTTAAGTATCAAGGGGGGTATTTGCTGTGTTATTTGTATTTTCCAGGGTAGGGAAATGGAATAAAGGGTTTAGTAGAGTAATCATATGGTTTGAATTAAAGTCAAATAGCAAAAGTTATTGTTTAGAGATCCAGAGGAGTCCCTTTTATGTAATTGAAAACCTATTCCTAAAGTAATTCCCAACTCAACTATTAATTGTCATTATTGACATTCTTCTTTTTGCTCATCATCAACTAGTGTTCCATAATGACTCTTCTCTTGTCTCTTTGTTATTTGAGTCAAAGGGAGTCTTAAAAAGTTTTATAGTCTTCCGGTTGTAAACATTTAATGGGGTACTTAATCTGATTGAAGAGGTTTATTCCTTGTTGAGTCAGTCCACTTTAATTTCAAAATACTGAATACCAAAGCAAAAGGAGGACATTAGTTTGGAAATTGAAATGACTGGAAATTGTTAAAGGGAGGTCTTTAATTCCCTTTTTGTGGGTAAGGTTGATTTTGATTAAATTTCCTTAAATTATGGGTTAGTTAATGTATTTGGCTGGATCTTGAAAACTGGACTAACCAAGAAAAACAGTAACAATGAGGTGACAAGGCTTTTAACTTTAACCAAAATTAGGGAAAACCCCAAATGAGGCTTAATCAGCCTAAGCAAGCACGATTATGATAATGAGGTTTAGTGGGAAAGGAAATTGTTTACTTATTTTTACCATCAATTAATTGAAGGAAATTATATAGAATTGATGATTCCAAAAGGAATAGATAGTAAATAATTGATGTCATTGTTAAATATTTCATTGTCTGAACTATTTCCTTCCGGCCAATCGTATGACTGCGGCTGGGTATATACTCCAGGGATAATCCATACAGGAAATTAGAAAATAGAGAATGAGGATCCTTTTGTGTCTATTTCTCGATGTAGATATGTACAAATTCATATTCAGTTCATTCATTCTTAGGTCATTCATGATCATGTCATGTCTCATATAGTTTTTAGATTAGTTTATAGTGCCAAAATTTTCGTGAAGAACTAGCCCGTTATTAGCCCATTGCCCACACACATTACAAAAATACAATAGAAGACAGAAGTAAGTATTGATTACTTTCTCCACTCTCTTCTTATAGAGCCCAACTCAAGCTAAGCTAATCCTAAGGGCCAAGGTAATTGTAAATTTGAGACTTTATTCTTCCTTCATATTTCATGTATGAGTTGTTGGTTTTTTTTTAATCGTGGAAAATTCAGGTTCAAGTCCAGTCCAATTTTTGTGCAGTGGTTCCAGGTCCAGGTCTTTATCAATTTAATTTGTTTAGACTTTGGTCTTTCAGTTGATAACTTGACTCAAACCATAAATTGAGTTGGTCAATGTCAATTTAATCATAAATGTGTTGTTGTTGTGGGAGTTTTATATTTATGTACTTTTTGAAATGGAATATGCTGAATTGCTGTTGCATATTCCATTGACCTTTGATTCAAAGAAGAGATAATGTTTTTTTTTTGTTATTGGTTTGACTAATCATATTATGAAGCGTATGCAAGATGGACTAATTCAGATTTCAAACCTTGAGTCTTGAAACCTGCTACTCTTTGGTAATCCTGTTATGATGAATGATAATTATAATAAGTGTCTTTGACAATCTTATGCCCATCATCATAATTTATAATTTTATTAGGGAGGATTTGAGTATGATTGAGTGATAGCCATGTTGGTAAAGTCTCAATGTTGATGTTGATGAGGGTTTTAAATGTAATTTAATTATCGTTATTTCTTCAGGATTCCAATACATGATGGGCAGGCCAAGCGCAAGCCAAGAGCTCTGATGGGTTCTTACAAAGCATAATCTATCTGATTTATATTGTAGGCACTTCCTCACGTTTGTTTCTTGCTTGATCAGGATCATTCATTCATTTATAACCATTTAGATATTATTCTTTAATGTCCATTTTGATTCTGCAAAATGAATGAATGAGTATTTTAGTGTATAGAATAATTGTAATACATTGGATAATTGTTATTCACATATTAGTTATCCTAACCTAACCCTTTATGAGTATCGAGTCGATGTACCCACAACCTTTCATTTAACAGTAGGAATAGTAAATTACAATTTCCAAATGTCAAATGTGCTCAAGATTGAATCAGACTTGATTGAAATAGAGTCAGCAAAGTAATGACAGGTTTATAATTTCATAAATGTAGTGTTTTTAGAATTCTTAAATTGCTTTTTATAATGGCGGTAATAATGTAGTGGAATTCCAAAAATCATAAACATCGTATTTATTTTCCTGGACTTTAATGATAGAAAATTGGTCAAACATAATCCCTGTAGAAAAATTCATGTTGCCACTCTTCTTTCAAGGTCATTTAGTTACAAGTAATAGGCTAGATATTTATTTTAAATTACTAAGCGCCCTTAAGCCTTTCATCAAGAAATTGAAAATTGGGTCGTACAAAAACTCGTAATAATTTTAAGTAAACCGCAATTTTAGCACACAAAAGGGCTGCTAACAATGACTGACCCGATTTGAATATATGTGGGTCCTAAAATTACGTAAATGAACTTCATTTGTTTATTTGCAAAGAGTAAAATACAAATGAGGGCTAAATTGATTAAGGGTTTTGCTACGCTAACGTAAGTCTATACATATTCAAAAAGGAAGGGAAGGGATTATACGCTACGGAATCCCAAAATAGTGAATTATCTAGTGAAATATGATAGGGTTATTCACAATAATGCAATGGCAGATTCCTATAAAGACTAGTTTTTGCAAATCTAAGTTGGGACTAGACTAGGACTTAAATAGGTTTCAAAATCATAGTAGGAAATTGTAATGTTCTCTGATCTATGAAATGAAGTTGCTATTATTATAAAGAAACTCTCATTCATCCATTTTTCATTTTCTTCCTTCCCTTGACTTAACTAAACTTCAGGAGTATTTTAAGTAGTAGAGTTAGAAAATATTATTATATTTCGTTTAAAGTAAAATCCTCGGTCCTTAATACAATCATCATAATCCTCGTGGTGGGATGATGATGATGGGACATTTATTCTTTCATTGTCCTCTTATTAAGTGAGAAACTATTACTGAACTGACCATCCTCTAGTTTAGTTTTAGTTCAGTCCTCCCAGGACAGCAGCCTTATTCGTTTATTCAAATTAAAGACTCCTTACATTAGTTATTTATAAAAATGTGGGTTTTGTAGAAGGCCTTTCCGACTTCTTAAGGGTAAAGCAATTTAGGAGAACAAACCCCTTTGAAATTTTGTTTTAATACAAGGAATTATAAATGGAACAGGACAGGAGCCTGATGCAACTAAAAGCGTCTATAAAATATACAATCTCTCCCTGAATGAACAAGCGTGAAGGTAGAAAGTTGGTTAGTCCAGGGATTCAAGCTTTAAAACGTGTCCAGACTAAATTAAGTTGTTTTCGAGTTGTGTCGTTTTACTTTGGTGACCTTGTTGTTGTTGTGGTATGTTGTGTGTAGGTGGGACTCATCCTCTACAGGCTCTACTACATATTTCGTAATTAAGTGGTTAGCTCAAAGTCAAGTGGTGGTGTGGTGCTCATGCAGGTGTCTGGGATGTCCAGTCGCCCTACCCCTCCTCCACCTCCTCCTAATGACCCCACAAAAGGAGGAGGAATAACCACATTCATCTTGTCCAAGACAAGTAGTAGTTGTGGTCACCATCATGGCTCATCATGTTCAAGACCGATCCCTTCCTCCAGCACTTCAGCAGCAGCCTCTTCCAGTTCCACCTCAATCTCACCGTCTCCAGTTAGAATTCAGACTGGTGGTGGTGGATGTAATAAGGAGAATGATAATGCGTTGGAGGTTATTGAGGTGAAGGGTGATGATAGGACTTGTGGTAGTGGTGGTGACCCATCATCAGTGGAGTCGTCAGGAGAGGTCTCATCCCCATCTACAGGACTCCCTAGGAGTATCTCAGACACTAAACTTAGACAAGGAAGACCTAACTTGACCTTACCCCTCCCATCAGTTACCTCATTGATGCATTTTAAGGTATTACATTGAATCATATATGAATGAGCTCAGTTCATACTGTACTGTAATGGTCCCACCTGAAATCTATGAAATGGTTTTAAAATATCTCTACGTACTCGCCTGCCTCGATTTTCCCGTTACCCAACAACATTTTTAAAGCACTGTTTGCCCTTGTCGTAAATTTGCACATGTTTGAATTAGTAGTTGACAAAGGTCACCCGTCCTCCAACGTATTTTATTGTCTGATTAATTATTGAGCCAGGAGAATTTGACTTTGAGTTGTTAATTCAGTTTAGAAATTATAAAATGCATTCGCGTTACGGTCTGTGTGTGTAAGACATGCACAGCCAGGTAGGACCAAGCCTGAGAAAGGCAAATATCCAGACTATAACTTTCAGTCTACTTTTTTTTTAAATGCATTCGCGTTCTTAGAAATTGAGTCTTCCCATGCTGGCTCTTGTGATTTATTTATCAAGAAGGGTTCCAAAAACCACACGTTTTTCTATTGTTTTGTGAATGATATGATGAGGAATTATAAGTTAACGCATTATAAGATAAGTCAACCAAATCATGGCGTGGCATGGTATGAGCCCCATTTCCCTTTATACTCCTATTTTGATTATTGTTGTTGTTAAAAGTTATAAAGTGGCTTTTTGGGGGGGTTTACGGGAAGGACTTGAAGGGAGTCCTTTGTTTTGTTCTGTTCTGTTTCTTCTCAAAGTCCCGTTATGATTTGAATCCCTGACAGGTGTGTTTTGTATTCCTTTATATAGAGGATGATGATGATGGGATTTTGAAATTTTGAAATCTCATCTGTAGGTGACAGGAGGGGACTCTTCTCGTCTCCATCATGGATTAACTCTTATAGAGAAAACTAATAAAAGCCTTTTGAGTTTTGAACGACTTTTCATATTTTCAAAGTCCTGCGAATGAAATGAGTTTTTCAAACTCAATACTTTCTATATAAGTATTTTCCCAAAAAAGCTTCTGTTACAAAACAATTTGTTTTTGTATTATTTTGATATGATGTGATGAGTGGGTGGTTTGGTGGATAAGCAAGCGTTTTGATGACTTTTCATTAAGGTGGGACTGGGGACTCCCATAGATGATCTAGGCGTCATGCCATCATGATGATGCCCCAGATTTTTCATTATCTTTGTGTACGTACTGTGATTGTACTGTTAGATTGTTTATGGGCTTACATTTTGCCGGATCAAACTTGGATGACGAAAAAATACAGGATTTTTATGTTACTTCTTTGTTCATTTTTTTTTGGCGTTATTGAATTGTGAGTCCTGCTCCGTGTTATTCCATGTGATTTGAGTTTATTTATTATGGCCTTTGTAATTTGCACATGTAGCATGTCGTAATTGTTTTTTTGCTTTCTCTTGCTCTGGCTGGTACAATAAAATGGGTTTTACACTTGTTTAACCAAAATCTCAACGCCCATCATAAAACTACATATGCTGGTGGATAGATTTAGTGTTCAGATGGCCTTCAATTCAAAAGACCTTCAACCTGACGACGACATGAGAATGAGATGAACTTCTTATTCAATTTATCTGTTGCTTTCCCCGTACACTCTATCCCATCCAATACACTTTCTCCTATTCTATTTTAGCAATAACTTTTAATTTGTTGAAGACAAGAGCCGACTAAACAAATAATAAAATTAATGTCCTCCCTCATGGACTTTCTCCTCCTTTTCCTGAACTATACCATCAGTTCCAAAATTTTATTTCTTTGTCTTTTTTATTGGTTTTTGCAGAAAGAATTATGTTTAACACGGAGGAGTAGTAGGGTTCATGAGCACAGGAAGAGTTTAATTGCAAATACGTCCCCCACACTTCCTCCGAGATGTCACTCTCCAATGTCCGGTAAGTCCCTCCAGGATTTTGTGTAATTTCATTCTGAGACCCTTTAAGCTCAGGCTTCCAACTTTTCAATAAAACAAGAGAATATACATTTAATAAAGATTAAGTAAGTTGAATGATTAAAAAAATCTAATTAAAATGTGAAAATCAATAGTCAACATGTTAAAGTTGAGACAATATGACAAATCAAAGATGTTAACTGCGTGTTTGGTTCTAATGTGACGTCAATATAGCATAATAGACTTTCCATTTAAAAATCTTGTTCAGGCTTTCTCCACGGTTCATAATAAATATAAGATCATATTGCATACAGATGAGACACAATCTGTTTGTCTTGGGGAGGTACTAGGGAAACAAGTGATTTGATTAAAGGGTCTCTTCATTAGTAATTAATCATGTCCGTTTGACTACTAGGTGGGAGTCCATTAGACAGTCCAAGGATGTCTCCAAGTCAACATTTTGCATTCGCATCAGTGAAGAGGGCTGGAGATGGGAGAAGATGGTCTGTTGCTTCATTACCTTCCTCGGGTTATGGGACCACTCCTGGAAGTTCGACCGTGTCTGTGAGTGCTCATTTTTTTATATCCTCGTGTCTTTGACGTTAATTATAATGGTGATGATAGGATAAAAATCATCCATTGTGTTTCTGTGCTTGAAACACCGAATCTTCATTAAACACAAGTCAAATACAAGTACAATATGTGGAAATGGCATTGGCATGATAAAAATTAGATGGAGAAAATGAAAATGAGTTCTCTCGTGAGGTCCCATTACTAAATCTATAGGGACATAATTATTTAATTGGTGTCTGGAACTACTCTCTCTCTCTCATTTGAAAGTTTTCCTACCGTTTTACGTGGGTTAGTGCATGGTTGGTACAGGAAACCTATTCTCCAATTATACTCAAATTGTTCTTTTGACGAGTCATTTTCATTTCTCATAAACTAGAATTGGACGTGGGCTCAAAATTTTCTTTTGATCTTTGTGAAATGTTATTTTTGATCTTTAGACATTGTAGATGAATCTAGTTAATTGGGAGATATTGCACCTAAGGTTCTTGAACGTAATTACACCTTGTTGACTTACGTTAGTTAAAGCATTGAATTCCTGGAATTGTCTTTGAAATTAAGCCATCTTGTTCCAAATAAATCGTCCGAAATTTCCAGAGTGTTAAAATACGTTCATGTAATTATAGAAGTTTATACCTATTTCTATTCTACGCATGGGTATCCTAGGGGTAAAGGTATGAAATAAAATGTAATGACTCATGAAAGTTCATTTTTAATGTTAGTCACAGTGTTCGAGTCAGGAGAGGTTACATCAGATCCCTGGTGGTCCAACAGCCCCTGTATTAGTCCCTCCAGAGGACAAGAGTGGACCGCTCCCTCGTCATTTCTCCTCCAATGAGAGTAATCCTAGTCTTGAAGAAGAGGGTCATCGGTCACCAATGCTCCGGCCAAGATCACGAAGTCTCAGGTATGTCACTATTTTTGACTCTTTTATGTACTCTTTTGACACATTTTAAATCACACGATGCCATTTTCGTCACTTGTGTAATTTGAAGCTCTGGTGCGCCTACTGAGAGCTCACGTCAGACATCCGTAAGATTCCAAACCAATCTTGAGTGTAAAAAAGTCATCAAATCCTCTTCAAAGAAAGTTAGATTTGAGCTACTACTGCTGTAAAGGGATCTGGAATTGACATTTCAGTTATTGCATGTTTTTTTGTCATGTCACATGTCATGACCCAACTTCAATTTTCAACATTAGGCATCCTAGATCAAATTGTGGCTTTCACGAAGAAATGTATGAAATCAAAAGATTCTTTTTCGTAGTGAGAATAGTTCATTCTAGAAGTAGTACTGCCTGCCTGATCTCTAATCCGATCTCTTTAATATTAATAATAGCTACCAACAGCAGAATCTTACTTTTAGAACATAGTTTGTTTGGAAGTGGAAATGACAATTTGGAAATATACTAAATCCGATTTTTTTGGCCTTTTGCTGCGTTGGTGGCTTCTTATTTTCTCAATACTAACACACACAACACAATTCATTTTAGAACTTTTTATATATCAAAATCAAGAGTTTGGGATCACGAAATAAACTCCATAAAGTCAGGTTATTTTAAACATACGGGATTTCAAGATATGACTTTCTAAAAGTATGAGTAATTTTATTTTACAGTAATTTTTTTTGTAAATTGAGCGTTTTATGAAGAAACTAAATCTTAGACTACCTAATAAAATTCTCTCTAGTACTTCAATTCAAACTAACCATGGTTGAGTAATAATTATAAAGTTAGATAGGGGATTGAACCTCAGTTCATAGCAGTTGTTGCACTTCTCTAATTTCCCGTAATAACTCCTTTTTATTACCACAATGAATCTTTTATTCCCTTCATTCTTTTATAATAAAAAAGTAGTGTATATTATATTATTGTGAGAGAAATCAGGTCTTTTGTGTTCCAACAATGGTACTCTAGCAGTAACCGTCAAGGCAAGGCCCGGTCAAAGACATCATGCAAAAATAGAAAATTATGTTTACAACAAATTTTTAGTAATAAGGCAAAAAGCAAAGTAAGTATAAATCCTTATTCTAGATTTGAGATTGTTGACTAGTAGAAACCCGCAATTCTTGTTTTATGTCCAATGGCAGGGTAAGAACCATGGAGATCATCCATATTGGCCATGGACAGATCAAATGAGCTTTGGACATTTCCAATGTTTTATTCATACAAATCCAATCTTTGTGATAGGATTACATTACTTCTTTATACTTCTTCCTTGGGGTGTTGGTGAGATAGATGGTAAAAGATAGGATTTGGAAGACCAATAGTACCACCATCAGGAGGCCAAGCTCATACTCAAGGTCTTGAATCCTCACTTTAAATTCAACAGTTAAAGAGAAATGAAATGGAGGATGGGAAAATGCATTTTGAAAATGGGTTTGACCATACGGAGGGAGAAAGTTCCCCGGAAGTTCCCTTGGCCGAAGGTCAAAACTTACATTTTGCACGATATCTCTGTATCCTTCCTCCCCGTTATTAATGGAGAGAGAAATTTGTACATGGATTTCTCGAAAATTTGTATTTGTAGAGACCACAAGTGTGTCTGATTTAAAAGGTTTTGATTCTGATTCTGATTCGTAGTGAGTGCAGAAATTAGATTCAAGGCCCCATGGTCATCAGGACGGTTCGTGTCGAGTCATATATGAACCCAACTATTTCCATTTTCTAAATGTCCTTGAGAAAACATTGAAAGTCACTCTACTAACTATACATCCAAGGGATGAAGGGGATTTGGTTTGTATTGTAAAATCCATTAGCAATAAATAAATTAAAGTTGATTTTGATTGCCCCATTTTCCATGTGAGTGCTTGAGTAGATGGTTTTTATGGCATATGCATGGGAGGGGTACAAGAAGGTCTTTGAAGGTTCTTTTGACCTTGATAGAAATTTGACATTTCGTGTCCCTCGACTATATTTTAGATCAGCAAAATTTTATTTGTGACCAAGAAAAGTATTGAGAGCTTAGAGACAAGGGAATAATAATACTTGTAGTAATGGACTGGTCACATTTTTTATACGATTCTCACTTCCTTTCCTATTCACTTTCGTTTCATTTTATTTGATGAAAGGGAGAAATGGATTCTATTGTATTTTATTTTATTAGAAGTTTATAGTACTTTGCTCGTGCCATTTCGAAATTCCAATTATCCTGGAAACACCTGAACCCTACAAACATCCCACATGAACAAAATAGGTGGTTTGAATGAGTAGAAATGGAGAAGGTCAGGTTGGAGTATAAAAATGTCACTTTTTTTGGTTGAATCGATTTAACTTACTTATTAAATAAATTTAATGAAAGAGAACTCAGAGTAGGATATGGGGATTGAATGCTCAAAACAAAACAAACCTCATTTTTCCATTCCATCTATTCGAGCTTAATGGTGAAAGTTGGGATTCCTGATGAAATAAAATTAGTGTTTCTTGGAACCCACGACGTGAGTCCATAATACCAAGGTCCAAATTATTGTTTTGAGTTTCTAGGAAACTCCCTTTCCTTTCCCTTCATTTGATGTTATCAAATTATAAATACTTGTACGGTGTACAGTAACAGTGAGTTTGTTTCTTGGAAGAGTTCTAGAATTTCAGAATTATGAGTTATAGTAAATGAAATTTCTCATTCTGACATCATCTCGTCCTTGTGAAATGACTCTGGCAAATTTGATGAGTCCAAGGTCTCTGTTGTAATTAAAGAAGGCTCAAAGTAAATGTTTGACTTTTACTACTATATGTGTACTGTATTTAGTATTTGTATCCTCTCACTTTCATTTCATCAAGGAGCTAACTAATTACATTGAGAAGGATAGAGAAGAATGAATGAACACGATGAAAATAACTAAAAAAGTTATTTCCCCCAGGGGTTTGGTTTGAATGATTCCAAAAGACCTTGGGAGTCAGCTAGGAAAATGACGGAGAAAGTGAAGTGAAAGGTCATGAGGAAAAATAAGTTTACTAAACCCCTCCCTCAGGGAATGTCCTAAAATAGATGGGCACTGGAGAACTAGAGACCGAAGAATCAATTCAAAAGATGTTTACAGACTTTATTGTTGTTTATTGGAAATTGGATTAGAAAAATTGATTCAAAATTGATGAAAATGACGAAATGGATATATATATATATACTTTATTGAAAAACATGGGTCAATGTCAGAATACAATGGATACGCTAGTTTCTCGTTCCATCAAAACCAGGATCCAACGAGAGTTGGGTTCTTTGGAATGAAAACTCTTTGTTTGTCTATTATACCTCAATAATAATGAAGTTGCGAAAGATTGAAAAGGGAAACCATTTCCTGATTGGCAAATAATGTTGATTTGCCTTCTGGGGTTCTTTTCTTTTATTTAATTTAGTTAGCCATTAAGCCAATTTTCTAAACATTAGATGTACGAGTATTTTATTTATTTCTTAATCGATCCGCACATGTTCAATATTCAATATATTGACTATTTGATCAATACTGCCTAATTGTATCACATGAGAAATTTTGGTCCTCTTATGTCAACTTACAGATATTTTAGCAATTTATATTAAATCAATATTTCCTTATCGAAGCACTCAATAAATTGGAAGAACGTGATCTAAGAAGCTAAGTGCTCTCGTATAACTTCATATTTGCTAGGAATTTATAATTGTTATTGTTTTTGTAGAGGTTCAATGGACCTGATGTATGACGTATGTAGAGCCCATTATATTGCTGAAGTGAGAGTATATTATATCCATCCATTCCACTAACGTAAAGGGTTCCATGTTTCAGCCTAAAAGAATTTTAATGGCTTCAAAAACTATTTGGTTACCTTCAAAGGATTCTGTACCAAATTGTTAAATTCCATTTATTTCGGTAATAAGATCCAGGATCAAATCTTCCTTTTAAGCCCCTATTACATTTCAACTTCAATATTTAAAGTAATTGAAAATTGAAATATGATTCACTCCTGGAATCAGTTTCATCAAAAAAGATACTCGAAACTCAAGGTTCTTACTGGATGATTAACGATGTTCCCAAAGAATTGTACATTTGGTGAAAAACATGCTCAAAAATCCAATTTGTTTGATTCAAAGTCTTATATATTTATATTAATTTATTTGTCTTTGAATCAATTC
>JAQIYE010000097.1:0-18138 GCA_034699765.1 Xenyllodes armatus
TGTGGGAAATAATGATGATGAGGAATGGGACTAAACCTGACCTTCATTTTTAGATTATACTTTAATTGTGATTGATTGGATTTATTAATTTAAATGTACTTACCGTCTAAGGATTCCTACTTCAGTTTCAGTCCTATGCCAGTCCCATGATTATTATATCTCCTAAAGCTCCGAATCTCTGTCAGGAAAATGCTCAGCAAATTTTCAATCGAGTAATGGCTGCCGCATATGCATATCATACATGGACTGACAACATGAGCTCAGCTCAAGTATAAAACCCAAACCATCCATTGGTTAATGGAGCTAGGAACTGGGAGAGGAGTTGAAAAATGAAAAAAAATCATCCGTAAATTTTTTTCCAGAGGGGTTTAAGAACTCGAACAGGAAAGATTATGATTTTTGTGAGAGTTCGGGTTTATGGACGTGAATTTTTTTTCAGATCGTACAAAACGTATATGTAAAGCGGTATTTGGTGTAAAATGACATGCCATGATCGAATGGGGCAAATTGGATTTGGTGCATTTTCAAATTCAATTATTTTTGGATAATTAAATAAACTGGTGTCAAAACCAAATATACCAAAATTGCGAAAGTTGTAGAGGGCAAGATTAATGAAGGCCATACATTTATATCAGAAGTTATTTTGAATTTTTCATAAAATGTCGGAAATTTTACATAATTTTAGATTTTATAAAATTTTAGAAATTTAATAAAATTTTGGATTTTTTATAAATGTTGGATTTTTCAACATGTTGGAAATTTCATAAAATTTCGAAAATTTTATCTTTAATTGTCCATTTCTAAAATCTCCTAATCACAAGTCACAAGGATCTCAAATATGTATATAATAGGGTGTCATATGAGTATACCGAAATGTTCCCGATTAGCATTGGAGTTTAAAGTTTTAAAATTTGGTTTGGTTGAGCGACCTATGCCCTCCGGTTTTCACGTTGTTAATAGCTAATCACGATCGGGCAGGCTTCTATATTATCCCCAGTCATTTAAGTTAAGTATTTGATTCATTAAACAAAATTATTAGTGTTTGTTTCCAAGTAGTTAATCGTCAATTTCTTATTTATTTGAAGTTTTTGGTTTGAATTTGTTAATAAATTGGCTTCGTTTATTTTTATATAATCAATCCGTTGAATTAGAATTCATGATGATGCATGTTTGTACAAACGGTCTAGATTTAAAGGGTCGACCTTACATCAATGGGCAAGTTTGCAGAGGTCATATTCCTTTACTTACTGGGGCACGCTGAGATTAATCTAGCTCTGGAGCTTACAATTAGATCCTTTTGTTGGCCTCAAGTCCAACCTTAACCGAATTTTCCTCAAACTTGCAGCTTTTAGAAGAAGATCAAGGAAGACGTCCGATGTCATGACCTGGAGGAACTGCCTAAAGCCTGAGCTGTCACTGGACCTGAGGTTTGACCTCAACCTTTGGCCTCATGTAGCCCCACGCAAATATTTAGTCTTACGTAGCCCCATGTAAATATGCACGAGTCATTTTTTTCCAGGAAAATATGTATAAGTCCCATGTTGCCCTATGTATATATCTAAGCGTCTCATGATGCCTCATGCTTGACCTTGACCTCCCATGAGCTCTAGAGATCAAACAATCGACCTTTGGTCAGGGTCACCATGCAAAATATGGTCCTCTCATCCATGCGAGTCCAACGACACCACACATGCATGTTGTCATTAGCAGTCACCTCTCGGGTTACCATTATGGTATGGACCACCTGGATAGCCCATCTTCAAACTTGATCTCACTCTTAACCTTAAAGGGCTATACTGCATTTATGACATCTCAGGGTCAAACCGTTCTTGAGTTATAGTTGTGTCAGGCGATCGGACGGACAGACATACCGGACACCTGAGGTCTTATGTGTTCCGAAGCGACCCATAAAGCAAAATGCCATATTTAAAATAGACTTTACTTTACCTCAAATTCATTAATTCGTTCAAGCTTTATTCGCTTGTCATCATGAAATAACCCTTATCATCAGCGCAAATATGTATCTCGTATCGTAATCATCAGTTATATTTTGTGAAACAATTGAACCGGTTCTCCTCTTACAAACAGTAGTGAAATAAAAGAAAACGCTTCTATGCATATGGAAATCGCGAATTACATACTTTTACTACATACAAACTTCAAACGTACATACACATACAAAGCTGAGGAGCGAGCCTCATCATTCTCGGTTTCTTTGTACGATGGGAATGAGGAAGAGGAACCCTCATGATCCAAAATGTATTCCTCCGCCTCCTCCTCAACAACAAACACTCCTATTCCCATAACCATCCATTAACCAAAGTAACCCGGGTATAACAAAGTAATGTAATAGATGTTTATGATTGATTTAGTCGCAACAGCGGATAAACAAAATTGAACAGCATCAAAAAGCCTTTTGGTGGGTCAGAATATTGTTTAAAGTCATTAAATTTAAAAATAATTTTTTTGAATATTTGACCTTTTGACTTTGGGAGGTCAAACGGATGATCTTTGATCAAGGTCACCATGCCAAATTATGATTCTCTCATCCATACAAGTCCAACGATACCACATATGAATGATGATATAGGGTGTCCCGGGTGGTTGTCATTGCAGCCCTATGTCAAAGGTCACAGTCATAATAACCTATTTTCATTAGGCATTCTTCTTATTTCTCAGGGAGCTTGTATTTTAGCTTTTCTAACGCGTATGATGATTTCCCAACAGCAAGTTGAGGACATTACCTTAACCAACCAACGAGTTTTCGTGCGAACACACCCAGATTGAAACCAAAAAATAGCTTCACTCACGTTCTGCTACTTAATACAAGCGTTGGATTTGGATGGGAAACTTACTATAGTGAAGTAGTATACGCAAAAAATGTCAGTTTCATTCAATCAAACTCCAACCAAATCTAACGTACTTCATCAACATACTCAAATCTCTCTTGGACTAAACCAAATGACATAACCTTTGACCTCATGACATGACCCCTTCAAAGTAAAATCATTGATGTCAGGGGAATTGTGACGGGTTTTCGGATCTATTTGATCAAAAAATGCTTTCTTTTACATAGTCATAGATGAAGTACATACAAGCACAAGGTGCTAGAAACGTAGAAACCTAAGCCAACTTGCGTGTTTTCACTGGTGTTCCGAAACGGATCGAATTGCAAAATTCCTGTTTTTTAAAAAAAAATTTTTAATTAATAAAGAAATGCATAAATACTTAACACATACTACCACCATTGTCATGGCTCTGTCATGAAATTTCAGGACTCCACCGACACTACGTTTGTATGTTGACCTTCCGTAACCTTGTTTGCCCTCTTACTCTTACTATCGCATCGTCTTGCAAGGTCAAGATGTATTTTTAAGGTCAACGACTTATTTCTTCTTTGCCATTAGTTAAAGTATTAATGTTACACATTAACCGTACGGTTTATGTGTGCATTGCATTCCTCTATTAACCAAAGTTTTCTAAAAGAATGGTTTTCAAATACAATCCAAATCGGAGCACCATACCATAAAAAACGCATTGGGTGTATGGTGTATGTACAATCGTAGGTTATGTTTCTAGGATAGCTTATAAATCCCCTTTGTATATGGACGAGAACGAGAGGAGGGGGACGAGCATTAAGGAACGTAGCATCATACTACAATCCCATCCATCCCATCCCAATTGTTTATACCTTATAATACCCAAGTCAAAGTAGTACAAAAAACACACAGAAATACCTCCTTTTTTTCCAAAAAAAAATTATAAATGGGATTTAAATATTTACTAATAAAATAAAATCAGAATAATTACTTAATAATATTAGGATGATTGAGGAATTTAAAACAAAATTATCTTCTTCTGCTGCCAGACTAAACCTAAACCTCCTCCTCCTCAACAAGAACTCATTTAACATTTTTGAATAAATAACTTGGAGTCCGAATTTACACAAATTTTGAAAATAAGGAATTTAATAAAAACAAATTAAAAGGAAAATTTTGAAGAGGGATATAAATCAGTATGAAGAATGTCCATGTTTTTCTTGTAGTTGACTCATTAAAATAAATATAAAACTAACAAGTAAAATTTTTTTTTGAATAACATCAAGGAACAATGCCAAAGTTGTCTCAAAAATCCTAAACTACAAACAAATGATCAAGAAATACAAGTTAACGTGAAATAGAGAAGGTCAAGTCAAGTCTCCACAAGGATGAAAAGGATTATCATCGTTTGACCCCTCCTAATAACCACCTGTGACTGTGGACTAACTGTGACCCGTCATCCAGCCAGAGCCCTTGGACATTTTACGAGACATTAAAACAAAGGACAATTTTGTGGACATTAGTTGTTAGTTATCAGTCGTCAGTTTACGATTGAATTAAATCAATTGCGTTTCCAGTAACAGTAACATTTAGTAGAAAGAGTTCAAAATGAATGGAGATATCCCAAATGTCAACAACACCCGTCCCGGTGTGTCAAGTATGGTGGATCGTAAGTTATTTATAATTATTATATGTATGTAATGTAGTATTATTATTGGATTGACGTACGGGCTCATGAAATACAGTGCAGAGTACAGTGACAGCGCCCACAAAACAAAGTCAGAGCCCTGCTCCATTTCCAATTCAGTTGACTTCCGTCAGTCGAGTCAAGTCAAGTGCCAGAGCAGAGGTCGATTATCTCCTGAAATTTTAATTAGCAATTAGAACCTAGCCCTGCCCATCACTGCACGTACATTTTCGTTTTAGTAATTTAGCAAATGACTCATCGTCACCATACTTAATTTTATGAGTCCAGGTCAAACTTTGACAACTCTATAAACATTACATCGGGTCAAAATACATGGATCAAATTCTTGCTAATTAATAATTTGACTCAATTGATCGGTAGATGATCAGTCAAAAATAAGGGTGACATGTGGATGACAGACTTTAGACTTACTAAAATAAATCTGGCGAAATAATTAGAAAAAAGAGAAGGAAAAGGCAATACTCGCCGGGTGCGAAATATTTTGAGATACATTTTGCCAATAGAGACTTCAATTGTTAAGAAATAAGAAACATCCTCGGACGACCTTAGGCCGAGCTAGAAGGGCTGAGGGGCACTCTAAACCTTATCATATAACATGTTCATGTGTGATTTTGATTTTCAGCTTCTTTGTTTTTTGAAAAAATTAGATAGCATCCTGCCATACATTTGCAATATGGTACAACTGCTTGTGAAACGTTATGTTGAGTGTTGAAACCTCTTAAAGACCTTTATTTATTGACGACGAATAAATGCGTCTTTAAATCAAATCCAGAGACAAGAGACTATGATTTAGATAGGAGAATGAGCTCTACGCCTGTATGGTTCAAAAATTGGACTTGTAAAAGAAACTTTACTAGGGCTAGCCAGGTCAGGTCAAGAATGGCATCTTACTAAAGAGCTCTTTTTCTAAATCTTAAATAAATAGACAGAGACAGAGGACATATTATGATCAACTTAACAGTTGCTTGAAAAAGTTTTCGTCTTCATTTTTTTAAGAAAATATCTTGTCGCAGTAACGTATTTTACAAAACACATTTCAGATTTATGGGACCTGCCTTCTTATACTTCTAACATACTCGTGCAATTGGATGTTTAATATTTCAAAATTATTTTGAACCCCGGGGGTATTATTTTATAACATGCTTTTAACCCTGAAGATTTAATGTAACGAGCCGTTATTCCCTGAGCTTGTTGTAACGATGATATACTGAGGGTGAATTTTTGTTTATTTTTTCAACTTCAAAATTATATAACTTTTGCAATTATCGCTGCTAATGTTTGGAAAGGCTATCAAAATGATCGCTATGAATCACTGAAGCCAAACCTAAACAATTTTTTTCAAAAATTGAACAAAATTTGGTCTATTTTATAGCGAGGCCGTTTGACTCCCGTTGCAAAACTTTGCAAAATCCGGCTATTTTTAAGACCTTACTCTTTTGAAGTCGCTTTTTAAAATTAACAGCTTTAAGTAAATTCCAAGGAATCTCAGGCCAACCTATAGACCAAGGTATGCCTCATCCATAATGCTAAAAAAATTGACATTTGACCTGCCATATGACCTCTACATAATTTTTTACAATTGGTATACCCAGATGAACTTACATGTTTCTCATTAAGCGCGCGTAGTTTTGCGTGCTTGCGCATTAATTTTTTTCCAAATCTGCTCTAAATGTGTTCTATATATTCGGCTAGAAGACCTTCAACCATTCAGGCATTTCTTTTGGTGACAGGTGTTTTTTATTTCTTTATCTAAAAGTCAACTTTGCGAATTTAAGTCTTTGTTTTTACTAAACGCGGTAGCGGTCTCTGGACCATATTCGGAGAACAAATGCCAAAAGACTTGTTTTTTTCTACGGAATCCAATATTTCGAAGTATATTCTCAATTGTTCGCTCAAAAAATTTTTTCATCATGTCCGTATAATATTTTGGACGGTTCTTCGTGATACCCACTGCTTTGCAAAATTTTACCAGCTGGGTCGACGCTAAAATCCAATTTGTTCGACAAAATTTTAAAATAACATCCATGGTCTCAAGTAAATACCGAACAAAGATTCAAAATTTGAAAACTTTGCTGCTAAATGCGTCTCAGCAATGAAGGAATGACTTTGAAAAATTAAATCGGGGTTCACCCTGTATTTGGTAATAGTTATGTTGCTTCTCCAGCCAAAATTCTTGTTAATATCTAGAGTGAAAGGCTCACAACCCTTTGACTCACCTCAAGTCAATGCTACTGATATAATGTTTGTGTGCATTAGACGAGAGGAAAAAATCTAAAACCTACACATATGTTTCTATTTTAAAATTTAAACTCTCTTCTTTTTAGTTTTTTGGAACTTTTAACTTCTTCTCGATCTCGACGTGTTATTTTTGTCTAACTTTCAAGTTCCATGAATGAGTTTCTTCCTTAAAGGATGTGAGCACATACATAAGCATAGCTTCCGAGTCCAAAGCTCTCCTGCTGATCCTGATCTTATAAGTAAATGGTCTTAAGACGGCAGTAAAGTTAGTGGAGAAGTAGTAAGTAGGAGAATGAACTCAGGGGTTGACATGAAATGGGTTGGTTCAAAAATATCATTTAGTCAACAAAGTGCGATATTTTTAGCAGTACAATAGATTGGTTTTCAGTTCCTCCAGAATGTCGTAAAAGGAAGGGGTAGGGGAGTACTTTAAGCAGTGTGCTTCATTGGTCGTCCTCGTCATCTCAAGTTTGTATATTTTAGATTTTTCCGCATGGACCTTCTTAACCATCATCATCGGAACCATGTTTCTGCCAGATCCAAATTGGTGCCAACCATTAGTCATCTATTAGGAATAAGTAGTGAACTAAAAACCCGGGTTTTCTTTCCTGAAGTTGTGTTTTTCGTTTTAGGAACAATAATGATTGACAGAGCCAGCGGTTTGTCCTTGTGCAAAGACAAAACAGCTCAGTTCCATATTCTGATATTTTAAATTGATTTTCTTAAATTGAGTTTTGAGTCTAAGAATCTCTATTTTCGATTCTAAGTACCCTGGTCGTCTTGATTCCAAATATATTATTATACCGTAATACCGTACACTGTCAATATGCAAAAGACTCCATTCAAAAAATTCTTTCTCCTAAGAACAAAAGACTAATTTGTATTCTGTTTTGAATCTGTGTCTTTTGATCATCATCATCATCTTGAGCTCAAAAGTCAGTTTCTTTAGTTGAGTTGAGCCTGGAAGAACCAAAAGAACCTGGACCTATTTTTGCCTTTTGGTTTTCTGTGAGTGACTTTGGCTTTTGAGTGAATGAGAACTAGAAAAGGGTTAGAACGAAGAAGCCTTAGCTCAAGGCTCGTCTTGCATACATTAGTGAGTTGATTGAGGGTTCCGTTCCTAGAAGGAATACGTTACAACATTTGACTATAGTTTTTGGGATTCAGGGGTTCAAGTAGTAGTGGAGGGATTCGACCTTTAAGAAAAATTCGACCTTAAAGAATAAGAGAGTCAGCCTTTGAGCCTTAGTCATTGGGTTTGAGTTGAGTCCATGAACGTCATCTTGTTGAGTTAATAAGGATTCTGGATGTAAACTGGGCTGAGATGCGACTCTAGCTAACTTCGAGTTGATGTGCAGCTCCAGCTCCCGTGCCTGGAGAATCTACCTTTGAGACTTTTTTATATTTAAAAAAAAACTAGGGCTAGTTGTGGTTAGAATCCTTGTTGACTCCTCTGCTCTCAACTTTTTTTTTGACTTTACGACCTTATTTCCATTCTGAAATCAGTTCTAATGAGAGTGAATTTGAGTGCTTCTAGAATTTTTAAGAAGGCAAGGGTCTCTCCCGTCTCCGTCCTCGTGGATTGTGTACTAAATTTGTTCTTGTTCATGGTCCATTCCCTATTCCTATTCAAACCTTTGCGGTTCCTCGAGTTCTTTATTTTTGCAAGTTATTACAATGGGTCTTGATCCTACACGAAATTTTGTATCCAAGGAACGAGAGAGACCCTCTGGAGACTAAAATGTTGCTCTGTTGGCCAAGGAATTGGTTCGACCAGAAGCGAAAATAAGAATAACTCATGAACACGAGCACGCTGTTAGTTTGTTTGATTCTTGGTTGGCAGTTATGGACGTGGATAGAAGAGAAACGTTTTGTTTATGCCAATTGAACCACTTTTGAAAATTGAAACATTCCCAATCACTCAATCATCATTTGTTGATTTGGAGGCCCATTTTCTTATTACATCCAGGTCCGAAACGAGAGGATGATTTCAAATTTTAAAATAGTAAACGGTGGGCCTTTTTTCTGACTTTAGTTTAATTTTGACATCTGAAGGATTCAATTGAATGACTTTCTTCTCGAACGGTAGAAAGGGTCAGTATTCAGAAGTGTATAAAAACAAGACATCACGACCCATAAAAATTGATGTCTTTTAAAAAACTTGGGAAAAATAAAGTTTTTGAACCAACATTAAATAGTACTTCCTTGAAGGTCGTTTCATTCTACTTCCTATCTTCTTGTTAGAGGTGTTATCCCCCTAAAAATTTCCAAGGACTTTAGTTTTTCCCCTTCTCTGGATCTATTCATTCATGGTCCAACGGTTAAAACATCTCAAAATAAGAACCAAAGATCTTGACAAGATAGAAGAGATTCTTTTGAGTCCAAGGAAGGAAGGACAACGGGAAGTAGAGTGAAGTGAGGGTTTGACTTGAGTCGATGTAATCGGATTTATAAATCTTGATGAAATCAGAACAGCAAAGCAACTCAGGAAAAGAAAATTCATTGTTGAATTGAATGAGGAAATGGAGATTGTCCAGGAGGACACCGCATCGTTTTTTTGATGTGTAGGACTTAAAAACTATTATTCCAAAGTTGAACAACGTTTTTTTCTTGGTGTTAATGTGGTATGGTGTCACTTATTAGAGGGGTTTGACAAGAAGGGGAGTAAAATTCGTATACGGTTTAAAAAGAACATTATTTGTAATTTAACGAAATTTAGCTTTTTTAAGCTCTTGTTTTTGTTTGGAATCTGATCCTGAAATTGGGTAGACAGAAATGTTGAAGGAAAAACTTGAATAGGCTGCAGAAGAACTTGCAAAATCACAACCATTTCATTTGCTTTTGGGGCATTTATTCGTTGAAATTTTGAGATTTTTATTGATGGAGCTGAAGATTCAGTCATGAGGTTTAATTTTTAACATTTTGGCCAAAAGGGAGCCAAGTCCCATGCCATTGTATTTTCCCCTACAAAACTAACCCTTTAAGTTCAGCTAATCCCTTCTGGAGAAAAACAAATTGTAACTTTAGGCCCCTGGATTCAAGGGTTTTCCATTGACCTTTGGATCTTGGAGAATATCGAGTAGATGCTTTGTGGAATATGTTTTTGCCTGTAGTAGTGGTAGGAGTTTTATAGGTTAACATAATAAGGATCCAGGATTACTAGAATCCTTCATGAGTAAAATGAAAGATTTTTTGAAAAATAGATCAAAAGTCTTGAAGCCCCTGAACTGAAGCAGTGAGGAAGAGAGATGAGTTAAGAGGGCAGAAGGGTAGAAAAATTTTTATGGGACGTTTCACTCCTTGGTTTTCAAGAGAAAGAGAGATAAATGAGGGTCATTTACCATGATTACGATTTAGAGCCAAAAGTCCCACATCCCACAAAAACCTAAGTAGTAAAAGCTTACATAACTTTCAAGTTCAGTGATGAATTTGAGGATTAAAGATTTCCCCTTACTACAGAAAGTCCAGGAAGAATTTACTAAAAGTTTCCTGAGAGAGGATCAAAAGAGCTTAAATTTGAGGTAGTTTCAGTTTCCCTTTTTTTTGCAAAACCGTTGTTGAATGAAGATCTTTGAGAAATGAGAAGATTCGATTGGATCAAGGACTGACTACTCATCTTATATTCTTGGACATGAAATATGATTTGAGAGATGTGGAGCCTTAGAAATACATATGTTTGTTTGTGTCAAGTGTATTATTAAAATTGACCCAGAAAATGAGTTTGTACAATATGTAAACAACAGGATGTGTTCGAAGTCCTCACTTCCGTCAAATCATGGATTTATTGTCATTTCAGTTGATTATTCTAAATTAAATTTGAGGGCTATAATTATACCGATAGATCATTTGCAAATTCAAACAATGGGATTTATGGGATGGAACGTTGTTGGAAAGATTTGAATGGTCGAGGATAGAGGAAAGGTGAGGAAGGTTCAATTATTTATTGTGATTTGGACCATCCTTCCTTGAATTGAATTAGTTTTTTTTGTGAGTGGTTCTTTTGCTTGTACGAAATGAAGGATTACGATTGTTACCCTTCCGTTACGGCATAAAAATGATGATGATGGAAATGATGACATAATTATTTGTACCCTAAAACACCATTCATTTTTGTAGAGGTCGTAAACTAAATTACCAAATTGTACCCTCCGAGTCAAGATCAGAGTGAGTCGGTTTCAAGGTTCAATTTGTCAATTAAATTGTGATTGTCTGGTGGTGGTGGAAAAATGACAAATTTGTTTTTGACCTGAGTCTTCCACAAAATTCAACTCTTTGGAATCCTGTTGAAAAAAAGTAAAACTGGGAACTTTAGTTAAAAATGGCATGATATAGTGAATTCTGAAGTAGTTTATAAGAAACTTAATTCAAAATCAGGATGGAATTAAGGATTATTGTGATTGAGTTGTTATTTTCGGAACAGAAGAAGAGCTCTCCTTAAGTGTCTTAACTTTGATCTAATAAAGAAATGAATTCCATTTAAAAGGGATCAGCAAAAAGTTTAAAATAAGAATCCTGTGACAGAATCATAGAAGTCAGCGTCCCTTGTCCCAATAATTCCTTAAGTCTCATTTCAATTCTCTAACTTTAGAGAAAAGTGATCCTTGTCATCATCATCTATTTTCAACTTTTAACACCTTTAAAGACATTAAGTCCTTTGTGTTTCCTTTGGGCCATCAAAATTTTCTAATGCTGATTTATTCCCTTGAACTGCTCTTGACTTGACTGACTCAAGGATAGGAAGCCATCCATGCCCAAGTCAAGTATTTATATCTGGCTCAACTCAGGTGATGATCATTCCGTCATAATTTATTTAGATTAAGTTTAGATCCCTTTGTCTTTTTAGTATTAAAGCAAGTCAAGGAGTTGATGTTGATGTGAGTCTGTAATTAAGAGTCAGGTCAGATACTTAAGCTCAAGTTTAACCAAGCACAAGTCTCTCTAGATTTAGAATAGAGTCTGCATATGGCCTCGCTGCTATGATCCAAGGGTTGACCTCTTTTGACCTGACTGACTTAGTAAATTACAATTATTCAGAAACTAAGAATTATAATTCTTATATCTACTATACTAATGACGGAAATTGCATTCCCTAGACATGCACATATACTCACCCAATGAAAATGATCTCAAATATTTGCTAATGTAGCCAAGAATTAACACATTTGCATGCCATCATGATTTCATTCATTTGAATTATCGATCTCAGGCTTCTGCATCCAGTTGGTTTTGATAATCGTAATTTTGCTAACAAGAGCTTATAGAAGAAACCTAGTCAGAAAGGTACTTTGATTGTGATGTATGAAGAAACGCTGATTTTTGTTTACTTCTCCTAGTAAAATTTTCAGACAAATACGTATAATTGTAACAACTTTGAAGGTCAATTGCTGCTGCATGCATCTCATATTTTTATCACAGATATCTGTAAATCAAAATGTAGGATTAAAGGTTCTCAGGAAATCGAATTCTTTCTGTATTTGTGGTTTTTTGAATGTTTTTGGGTGGATCTACGATAAACTAGGGAATTTTCTGGAGTTGACATGGAATAGTGATAAATTTGAACCATACACTTTGGAACAGATGCTTGTGCTTGTGATGGTCACAACTCACAACTGAAAATTTATATCTTGGAGTATTTCTGTATGATGCGGTTATATGATGGTTTTTATGAGTCCAGAGGAGATCTAAAAATTCTAGTTTGCTTAGTTGGTCGCAATTTAATTTTAAGCTGTTTAAGAAATTTTTTAGAAAGAATTAGATTAGAGGACTTGAGTAAACTGGTCTAAAGATTCCATTAGTATTACGCTATTCCATCCCACTTCATTGTAACTCCGTCTACATGCGACGCTGCATGTGATGATCCTAATACATACAATAAATAGCACTTTTTGTAAAATTGTTTAATCGCTTGAAAAGGAACATTCTCTACATTTGTGACTTCATTGTGAAGCTGAGTCTGGCCCTGGCTGGATCCTGTGGGAGTTCACATTTCAAATATAAAATAAAATGGAACGAGGAAGCCAAAACCTCAAGGAAGTATTTGTTGAGAAAAGTAGGCGTTGATCTTGATGTTTGTTTTTCCATGTCCCTCACCACCTTGTAGACCCACCATTTAACTTTCTAAAGTGAAATAAAATAGATCTCAATCCAACCTTAACTAGAAGTTTTGAAAGTTTGATTCAACTTCGCCACGATGTGATCAGGTTTGAAAGTTAGAAAAATACGACACGTGCATCCTTTCCTAACATGTTGTCCCAAGAGGACTTTTCCCCGTTTCTCAATTTAAAATTTGAAGAAAACAAAATGGAAAAGAAAAGTTAGTTGTCTATAATATTGGAGGTTTGAAAAAGTTTGTCAGTATTACGAGGATCCTAATTCGAAATCCTTCGGAACTACCGTGAAGCCCAATGAAAAATAAACACCATGATTTAATTTCCAGTAATTATTTTTAGATTTGGTGGAACTCAGTAAAGAAATAACTCTTTTAACCCTAAAAACTGTCATTCCTGTAAAATTTAAGAACGTCAAAATTATACATTAAGCTGACGAGTCAGATCTCATCTTGCCACAATAACCGTCAATGATCAAAGTCGAAATGGCCAGTTGTGCTTGTGCTCACCTTATAGGTGATCATGGCCATTTCATAGGAATGAGGGTTGAGTTCTTCGGGAGTACGGCACGTGTCTTTTCCCAAAACACCTTGTTAGAAAAAGTATTACACTAACGACCTAACGATAAGATTTTAAACCCTTGGGGTACCCTCTGAAACAGGTCTCTTTAAACTATTTGCTGTCCAATCTGAACTTCTTTTTAAATCCAGATACCTGGTCAAGCATGAAAATAACCTAACAACCTCCTGGTAATCTGGCCGTTTTTTCCTCACTTTCTCCCATTACTCCCTATAAAATGACCACAATTCGGGGAAAATTTCCACCTCCAGGTAACCCGGTACGGTAACCAGGCTTTAGGTTTAATTTCCAGATCTAGTGCCTGAAAGAACTTGGGAACATGGAACTAGTATTGAGATTGAAAAATCCTAAAGTATCCTGTTGGACAAACAAGACGTAATTTTGTGAGTAAAATAAGATTTGACAATCGAGCTGTACAGGATTCAAAAAGGGTCAAACCTTGGGTTTATTTTTACTCCGGCCATAAAAATGCCAGGGGATTTTTTATACCGCATTTATACCCACCACCTAAAAATACATACATAAAGAAAGAGTAAAATATTAATGTAGACTTTCTCCAAAAGACAGAGAGATGAGACAATCTGGCAAAAGGAGACGAAAATAGTCCAAAAATATAAAGAAAAGCGACTCGTTACAGTCAGTCTCCCCATGAAAATATTTTGTCCGGAAGATCTGTTCGTAAGAGACAGCTTTTCACTTTAAAAAATGAAGAGTGAGCTCTCATAAGATCCGGTTTTTCTGTTTTCTAGAGGAAACCTGGTAGAATGGAAATGACAGAGAAAGAGTAGAAATTAAGTTTAAAGTTGATCCTTTATGTCCTTTTAAATATTATTAGGTAGTATGGTTTTTGGCAACGGGCCAAGGCCAACCTTCTTCTGGAGAGATGTTTTTGGTTTTCTTCATATTACATAACGCTACGAGTTCAATGAAGAGTTGCAAAATGAGACGTATCATCTCGCATGTTTGACTTGAATTTTGAACGGTTTCTTCTGATTTTGAATTTTTTGACACAAAGTCATCCGGATTCAAGTGGTAGTAAAAGTGAATATAGAGATGAAAGATTATAACTACCCTGGATGAAAGTATTTCTATACTGATTGTGAGTATTAAAGCTACTTCCTGCTTGTGTTTGTATCAGTTATTTACTTAAAATATAACTATTTGAAAATGATAAATTGGGGTAGTATAGTGCTTGAGGAGAATTCTTGGTCAGAGAATAGCAGTTGGCATATTTCGAAGGGGTATGATCATGTATGCACTTGACTTGATGGGAAGAAAAGAATATACATTGATTGATTGTAGAAAAGAGTGTACATTTACTATAGCACTTTCTCTTTGTTCAATTGAGATGCAAAATAGCTATAATTGTATTCTTTAAAACAATGTTGCTCATTTTCGGACTTTTTATGTTTGTTTTTTCACAGACTATCTCCGACAACCAAGTGGTTATCCCCCATCAGGTTATGAAGAGCTGGACTCTGGAGTTCCTCATCAACGCCCAGAGTACATTTCCAACCTGGCAAATACTCATCCCGGGAACTATGGTAAGTCGAGACTCATTTTCTTTTAAAATACAAATGTTGCAAAAGTCTGTGCCGATATCGATGAAAAATTGAGATGTATAACAAGGTAATAAACAGCGGCAGCAAGGTTGCTAATTTGGGATTCGTTTTTTCCCACAGATTACCTCCGACAACCTGGCGGTTATCCCCCAACAGGTTATGAAGAGCTGGACTCTGGAGTACCCCATCAACGTCCAGAGTACATTTCCACCCTGACGAATGCTCATCCAGGGAACTATGGTAAGTAAACTCATTTCCTTCAGTTTAGTACTTGGAGAAAGCTGGAATGTGTTACTGTCTTATAACCTGTCAATTTATGATTTACCTGACTCGACTGATGGCTTTAGATGTTATGTGTTGTATTATTATTTGTTTTTGTGAATGCACTGGAATTTTTGTTGTTGTTGTTCACCTTCCCCAAAACCTTTTAGACGAAGAACATGAGAGTGAGAATGGAAGATTTGATTTGACAACAGGAGCTGGAGGTGGTTGGAATTCAAATCCAAGTACAACGGGTCTTGGAGGTAGTTCACATTATGGAAACCTCCCTGTTCGACCCTACCTCCTTAACTCTTCATCTGGGAACATTGGGAATAACACCAGCACGAACAATAATAATAATAGTAATAACTTGAGTAATCATCATGAGGACAATCAACGAGAGGATCAAGTACAACTATCATCTCATCCATCACCTTCTGTAACCAGCGTGCCAAATAGTAGTTTATTTTCTGATCATTCGAGGATTCAGTCCCCTCCAGGTCAGTCAATTGGGAGGAATGATGGTAGTGGTAGTGGTGGAGGACCCAGTAGTAGTCACTCTCATCCCAATCCTTATCAGCATCATCATCAACATCTCCAACAACAACAACATTTATCCAATCATGAAGATGAGTCTCATTCTGGATCTACACTCCTAATGAATAATTCAGGTTGATTCTCCATTCCTACTACACTACTACCTCCTTCACTTGAACCCTTTTTCCTTCTTCCGCAAAAATTATTTCGACCAAAATCCACAAGACTGGTTTCATTTTCATCCAGGCGTTTTCTTCTCTCCAGAGAATATTTCCTCTTTCTATCTTCTTAATAAAATCCATCCAATCCATCCCTCTCGGTGTCAAATGATCAGATCAAGTAGATTTGTCCAATGAACTGACAGGCAGGAAAATAGGCCTCAGTCATGTCATGACCTGAGAACCTTGTTTTTTTTTGTGGAATTTTTTTGAAATGTACGTATGTAGAATTTAGGGTGAAGGGGATGCTCCTTGGAATAAATGTTGATCCAACTAATTGGAAGGTTAATAATGTATCTCCATGATCTGGTTTTTGGGGTGTCTTGAGTTTAAAAACTGGTAGTCACAGATAGACGGGTTTTTGCTTGGTTGAATGACAGGTTCATTTCTTGATAGTTTCTCTATTTCCTGTTTTTGTGACTCTTTTGCATGAATGGAATGTTGTAGTTTTTTTTTGCATGTTGGGTGGTACTTTTATCTTAAGCTTAAATGATTTCGGTGTTCTAATTTATCCTTTTTACACAATTTATGGAATATGTTTATTAATGCTGGACAATGATTAAAAATATGTTTCCAGGGGTAAGGTGGCGTGATCCAGACTTACATGAAGTGATTCAATTTTTGGGGAATCCAAATCCAGTGGTCAAAGCCAATGCAGCAGCTTATCTCCAACACTTGTGTTACATGGATGACCCGGTCAAAGCCAAAACCCGAGTTTTGGGTGGGGTTCCTCCACTCGTAGCCCTCCTGAGTCATGAACAAGCAGAAGTTCATCGAAGTGCTTGTGGGGCTCTTCGAAACTTATCCTATGGGAGACAAAATGATGAGAACAAGAAAGCAATCAAAAGTGCGGGTGGGATCCCCTCTCTCGTACGACTCCTCAAGCGTACTACGGACAATGAGGTGAAAGAGCTTGTGTCTGGAGTTTTATGGAATTTATCCTCATGCGAGGTAGGTCAAGGTCAACTACAGTTTGGCTCTTGGAAATGATATCATTGTTAATATGAGATTCTTTTAACAATTCCTTTTCTTTACTTTTAGGAGTTGAAAAAGGCGATAATTGACGACGGTGTGATTCCATTGGTGAATACTGTAATCATTCCACATAGCGGTTGGGACAGGAGTAATATGACTGGGACTAGTACGAATCATGTTCCAGATGCTTGTTGGTCCACTGTATTCAAAAATGCATCCGGTGTTCTAAGGTAGATTGTTTTTTGAAAGAAGGCAGATTTTACTAGTACTTAGGCCATAAGTACCTATTTGTAATTTATATGGAATTTTTAAACCTTAGGAACGTTAGCTCAGCAGGAGAGTATGCCAGGAAAAAGCTTCGAGAGTGTGATGGATTGGTAGAAGCCCTCCTTCATGTCGTTCGATGTGCTTTGTCAAGAGCTGATATTGATGACAAGTCTGTAGAGAACTGTGTTTGTATTCTTCGAAATTTGAGCTATCGTTGTCAAGAAGTTGAGGATCCCAATTATGATAAGCATCCACCTCCTGCTCAAAGTAGAGCTGTTGCGACAACTCCTGGAAAGGGTGACAATTTGGGATGTTTTGGGGCCAATAAAAAGAAAAAAGAAGCAACTTTAGCTGCCGTCTCACCCAAAGATGGGAATTCTGTAAATTTTACGGGTCCCACGAGGAGCACGAGTCAAACAAAATCAGAACCTGTTCGTGGAATGGAACTATTATGGCAGCCAGAGGTAAAGGCGGAGCTCACGAGGAGTGATGACAAAAAATTGAAATGAGAAAAACAATTTCTGATTAATCATTTATCCGTTTTAGGTGGTGCAAGCTTATTTGGCACTTTTGTCTAATTGTTCAAATCCTGAGACACTGGAAGCAGCAGCTGGAGCTATTCAAAATCTAGCTGCATGTTACTGGCAACCAAGCATTGAGATTCGAGCAGCAGTAAGGAAAGAAAAGGGTTTACCTGTCCTTGTAGAGCTTCTCAGAATGGAGGTTGATCGAGTTGTTTGTGCTGTTGCTACCGCCTTGAGAAATCTGGCACTTGATCAACGAAACAAGGAATTAATAGGTAGCTTAAGTAATCCAAGGTTATATATGTTAACTGCAATTGGCATACTATCGAGAGTCAGCATTTAA
>JAQIYE010000098.1:0-18071 GCA_034699765.1 Xenyllodes armatus
AGAGGGGTTGAGGGTAAAAGTGACCGGAAGGAAGAATGGCATTGTGGTAATAGACGTTTGCTTTCTCCTTGTGGAAACTCAAGATATCATATTTTATGGCTTTCTTGTCCACTCTTGTTGAGTCAATATTATTTTACCTCCAAAGAGTGAATGGAAATGTGAGTTTAGTTTAACCAAATTGGTAGAACTAGAGCATAATTATTGCCGGATCCAATTGTCGCATTGGTAAATCCTCAAGTTTGTTTGTGCTCTCTTGGCGTTTATGCTCTCTTAGCGTTTTGTGCTCTCTTGACGTTTTTGTGCTTTCATGTGAGTTAGCGCTGGAGATCAGCCCATGAAGGGTGATCCTGTATGGACTCATCCTCTTGTCCCAGTTGGCTCATGTGATTTCAGTTATATGTGATTGTGTGTAATGTAATATCTTAAATTGGACTCGCATGTTCTCCTCCTTCGGCCACTCCTCAGTACTACTCCGACCACGGACCAGAGAAGAAGTTTCTCACAGCTGCTAATTAGGCCCAAAATTACCCATTTGTACCATTTTGCCCCTTGACCCCTAATTGGTATAATAAATTAACTAGTAATTGGCAATATTAAGCTGGCTTCCTCTGCGTTCTTATTATTGGCATCCCTAAAATTAGTTCATTTTCCACTTGACCAAGTGTAGGTCAAGTCAGGTCAGGTCGCATCATTAATTTCACGATCTTTCACCAATGCAAATAATAATATGCTTATATAACATAAGGAAGCCTTGAATGATCTGGTCGATCAGCGTCCTCATACAAATACTACTCTTTACTACAGAATACCCGTTGAATGAATTAAATCGTCTTCTCCAAATTCTTTAAAAACGTCGATTGGAATAGAGTGGACACATGACGATTCTATAAAAAAAAGTCCTACCTCTCCAATATACAGTATCACAAAGGCTCAGGGATATCTTTTTCGTCCACTCATTCATACGTACCCTTGGAGCTCAATCACTACTTTGCTTTGGCCTGGGCACACTTAAAGGAATACGTTTAATGTATATTTGTATTTCTACGCTCTAGCCTTCGAGTTAAGAAGACCTTTCACCACTTTCTCCAAACGACCACTAAAAGTTTCCAACTTAAGTCCCTTCCAAAGTTTTTTTTGTCATTCGAATTTTCTAAAGCTGAAGGGTAAGGTGAGGAAAATTATTCTAGTTCGTGTTCTCACTCACCTACAATGTTCTCATTTCATTTAACAGTCCTAGGATTCTAGGGTGATCCAAAATGGGAAAAGTTTTCTCAAAATTGAAGGACCTGACTTGAGTCCGTTTTTTAGATATGCCCTAGATTTCAAACAAGTTTTTATGAGAAGGCTTAAGATTCTGAATGGCTTTGATGTTTTGTTAGAATGAGAACCTTGTTTGGTATCCTTGATAGGATCATACCATATCATGTCCGAACAACCTTCCTTTAGACCAGTGTTCTTAAACCCATAAAATGATCATCCAGCTCATGTCCCGTGTATGCACGGCTGGACAGTTTTTCTTTTAAAAAAAAATGATGACAAAGAATTTCAACAGCCTTCTCATGAATACATTACGACCCGGCGCCTATTGTAGTTTTTTCATTGGTATTTATAAGATCAAAGAAGTAAATCAAGATTAAGAGGAATTATTACAGACAATAAACTTGACTCATGATGACATCATGTCAGGGAGGGTTTTTGGTTGAAATGGACCGAATAAAAGTCCACTTTGATTAAAGTTGACCAAGGGATCATAAAACAAATTCTTGTTCTCATACAAGTAAAATCAACTTTTTATAAAAGCAGTTGTAGTAATATCGAATAATAATGACACTATCGATAAGTTGAACGTGAATAAGCTCTTTCCTTAATTAATTCTGGATGAATGTGCATTAGGTTCTGCAGGACAGAAATACTGGAATGTGCAATGTGTACATTAAGCAAGAAAGATTAAGGCTTTTCTTTTCAGCCTCTTTTACCATGATACAATTTAAGTCAACAAAAGTTTTCTAGGCAACTTTAGCCTAATAGTTTCAAGCATTTACCATTACTCATGATTGACTAGCTCAAATCACAACTTATGGCATGATGCGTGTAATGGACTCTGATCATAAATACTAACCTAGAGCAACAAAGGAGAATGGAGTTTAAATGAAAAAAAAAGAAACATAATGGACAAGGTGAATCTTAGGCTCAACTCAACATCCGTGAACTTCATCCCTACAAAAACCTGGAAATTGAAGACGAATTTTCACTATGAAAGAAAATATTTTTTAGTACATTAGAACCCTCAGCAGTCCCAGTCCCCTCAAAAAAAAAAGGTTTAGAGAATGAGTGAAAGAGGGAATCAGGGAAGAAGGAGCTTAATCCAAGGGAAACTCAACAGTCTCATCCAACTCAAAAGACAAGAGAAAGCTCATCGATCCCACAGATCCACACACATACAAATACCAAGTAAAGGGCTTGGGGTACATTTTGGCTTTAAGTTTTTGAGTCTCGTAGCCTAGACTGGTTCTGGCCCTGGTCCCGTTGTTATGGATGAAAAAGGAGGAGAAAGCACAACCATTCCATCATCTATACCCCGAACTCAACTGGATGTCTCTGGATTCTGGATCTTTGGACCCATGGATGAACAAACAGTCTCAGTTTGGATATTCTCAGCTCTCATGAACCCTGAGAAACTTTCTTTGAAGGAAGCTGAGGGTGTTCCTTTAAGTTACATCCGGGTTCTTCGTCTAACCATTACATTTTCTCATCCCAATAATATCCCAACTCCTACGACTACTACGACCAAGTTACCTTAACTTGACTCGAGTAAACAAGAAGGGAAAAGGCTAAGGATGTTAGTGGAATAATGTCCCTTGAGATAAAAAGAAGGGCTTGGATGGCTGGAGATCCGTGATGATGAGACATACGGATGATGAGTCAGTGGTGGATTTGAAATCTCAGTAACTTCAGGTACATATTTAATTGTGAATAATACAAATCGTATGTACTAAACCTAGCTTGGAAGCTTTTAGCAAATTGTCTACTACAAATAAAATGAGGATAAGACGGTGCGCCACTGAAATGCTTTTGCTGAAAAAATCGTCTTGAGTCAGTTCCAGTCTATCTCTCCTCTCGCCTCCAGTTCCTTATCCCTTTCGGTCCGTATAGATTCCCGGGTATCTGTCTCTCCTTTCCCCCATTAGCATAACATGATTTCATTCAAATCCAATAACAGAGTAAATTTTCTTGTTAACCCAATCCTTTGACAAGAGGGTTGGGAAATGTGGAACAAGATGTACTGACTTTCCTTTTTATAAAAACTACTAACATCTATAGAATGTAGACAGAGACAACCATGAAGGGAACCCTTTAGCCGGAGGCCCATTCTTTCTTCCTTTTCTACTATTTCTTTATGAGGGAACCGGAACCGAAGAATGAGTCCCAGTCTTAAATTGATTCTTCTCAATAATGAGTGTGACTGTGACTATGGATAATTTTACAACCACTCTCATTCTGGAACACACGGGAGGAAACCCGAGAACAAATTAATGGGGAAAAGACGTAAAGTATGTAGTTTGAGAGGATTAGGACTTTTGAGGGTCTCTCTCCTTCTCCCATGTCTCATCATGTCAACCTCAATCCTCAGCAGTCTTTTAGATGGCTAGGCCGTAATGTAATGTAATACTAACTAATAGTAATTAAAGTAAAGTAAAAGGAAGGAGAGAGAGACAAAATTTTATTTTTATTGGAAAAGACGAGACCCTGAGATGAAATGAAATGCTTACTGGTTTAAGTCGTTCAAATTAATTAACGGACCCTCTCATATACAGATATATTCGTCACTTCACCCCTCCTTTTCATTTATGTGTAACTGGTTCAACCACACACATGCATACAAGTATTTTGAAAAGTATAATCTAGCTGGAATTTATATAAGAATCTAATAGTAGATTTTGGGTCCTCATGAATGCTCATCATCATGATCATGATTTCATGATCACTTTCCAGGATAATTCCATTTGTATTGTTGAATGAGACTCATCATTACAGTACTGTATAATCATAAGGATTTACTTACTTTACTTTACAAAGTAGATGGGAAGAGTGAGTGGTGTAAAAAGCCATGATTGGATTTCTGTCACGTTCGACTTTCTTTTATTCTTGTGAATTCATATATGAGAGTACACATGACATGACATGATGGGATTTGTAAGTGAATGAGAGAGAATCTTCTCTGCTGTTCCGACGAGAGTCCATGGACAATGGGATAACAAGAGTAAAAGGAATCAAGGAGGGTCTCATAAATAAAGTATAGAAAGAATGTGTTATTCTGCCTTGGTGTATCATGATGTTAGGTCTCAAAATATTCCATTTAAAATTTAAGATGGTACATATAATGCTGGAATAAAATGAGCATTGAATGAGTCCGCAGTTGCAGAAATAAATTTGACAATTGTGATGCATATTCTATTGTTTCAAGGATCCAATTAGCGTCTATAGAACAAAAGTTTTTCAAGCCTTCTGGATAGCCTGTAGTTTTCTATAATTTCTTGAGCTTGGTATAACTTCATTGGACCTGACTTTTTAATTACATTTCCACACTCACTCGTATGGCTTCATTTTCAATAAAAAGTTGTAATTGATTAATTTGTTTCCAACTTCCTCCTATATAACAAATTTGAACAAACCCATCAATTATTTGGATTTTGTGGTCTTCCCATATTCCATCCCAGGACTTCCGGCTGTATTAGGTTCCGAGTGGTATTCATTGAACCTATTTTTCTCAGAGTATTACCCGGGATTTTGGTAGGGTCTTTCTCGGACTCCATATAAGTTGAGCTCCCTCAAAATCAAAAAAAAAATGAACTTATTTTTTCCATCTCTTGTTCTATTTCATCCATCCAACTAAATATTAAGCCTGGAGAAGAAGAGAGACTTTCCTCGTTTGTTCAGAATAGAATGCGAAAGATCCTTCCATGCGTACACTCATGATGATGGTCTGGATCTCTAGTTCTGTATTTATCTCTCCAATCCCAAGTCAAAAATGACTAGCCAGCATCAGGCAGACAAACTGGAAGTGAGTTTACGAACATGTTCAGGAGAAGACCTAAACTCAACTGGACTGAATCAAAAACTGAGACCCAAACATATCCTAAAACTCAGTCTTGTTTTGGTTCTCAGGAAGAAAGGATCCGGTTTGAAGAGTTCTTTGGCCAGGATTTTGAACCCCCACATCAAATATAGGGTCCAAATAAATCCAATTTAACCTAACCCCAAGGGGTCCCTTAAGGGTCCACCACAATGGAAAGTAACACGAAAGGAATTTAGTCCCTTTCCTGTTCCATAATGGATCCTAAAGTTTTAACTTGTGAAAATAGTTGAGAAGAGTTAATATAAAGATCCTTTGTTGAGTTAGTAAGGCCTTGGACATTTTTTGGAGCATCTTTCTGTTTCGGAAATGATTTTAACCCAAGAATTAATTGCCTTGGGGAATTGACAAAAATTTGACAGTTTTTCCCAAGTGAACATTTTTGATGAATTGATTGGTTCAGTCATTATTTTCTTAGAAATATTGTAAAGAGTGTCAGCGGTTATTGGAACCCGTCAAATCAGTGAAATTACATTATTATTCTTATTATTAATATAAAACACTAAAAACAAAATAATACATTTCAGTGAACGCTCTCATAAAACATTTTAGTTCCAGTCATTCAAACTCAACTTTGAGTCTCATCATCTCAAAAACGTTTTCCCAAACCCAAAATACTACTTCCTTCCAGGCCCCAACCCCAAAACAAAAAACATCAAAAAAAAGTCAAAAACTTCTCTGCTGTGGTCCAAAAACCCATTGTTCTGTTTTTCATTCTCTTTCTCTCTCTCATGGATGACAAACTGTCATCCAAAAAGTAATTGTTAGGGTCCATGATCCCCACCCTCAACTTACATCACATCCTACAATTATATAAATAATAAAAAGTTCTCATAACTTTAATATACAGAATTGACTGGAGGAAGAAGAAGAAGAAATCTTGTCCTTGTCTTGATTGGACTAACAGTGGATCCACAGCGTCCAACTTCAGCGTTCAGAGTCATCACTTCTATTTCTATCCAACAAGATCTCCTCTCTCATTCTATCTCATTGTTGTTTATTTCTTAAAGAAAATGTAGTAGTTGGGAACAATGAAATTGAGGAGAGGACAAGGGAACAAGGAGGGGCTACATTATTATACTACTACCCGAAATAGTAGTAGAATGAGACTTGAAGGGAATGAAGAATTTGTTCCGGTCACGAGCTGAATACAAAACTTTATCTCAATTACACCGGCTATTATCCTCTCCTTTGGCTTGGCTTGGACCCTCTCGTCTACTCTGTTCTGTTAAATACTTGAGAGAAATAGAGGAACCCCATTGACCCATCCCTCACTTATTATTATTCCAACCAAGGAGTGACTCTATGAGACAAGACTCCGTAATCCATGAATCCTTGAATCTTTACAAGAAGCCGAAAAGGTTCCCAGGAAAATTACACAAAATAAAAGTAAAGTAAAGGGTTGACTCATCTCAACTTGGAGTGAAGACAATAGTGTTTTTGAAAAAAAAACAGACCTCATTGACTCTAATTTGTGAGACAAAAGGGTTAGTTACGACTAATAATTGTAGTTGTGGAGTACAGGATTGTGCAAAAATAAGTTTATTTGATGCTTTGCTATCGCCTTTGACTTTGAATCGTATCCCTTCATCATGACATGACTCAAATTGATTGATTGATTGATTGGACGATTGTGAGTCAACAATAGGAAGGAAATTCTATTTTAAGTGAGGCTTGCGAAATTAACCTCAAGTTTCCAAGACATTTTTTTTTTCAAAAAACGTCGTGCCAAGAAACTTTCATTAAATGATTCATTCATGAGCCAAAGGAAATTGAAGTTTGGACCATTAGATCATCAAAAGAACTTGAAATAAAGTGGGTGAGTGAGTGGACTTTATATAGGATCTTCTTCTCACTTTCTCTGATCCAATTCCTTTAAGGAAGTGAAAGCCCTTCTGTATCCTACTCACTCACAGTTGCGACTGACACTAATGGGTCTGAATCAATCAGGGACTCTGAGCCTCAAGGAAGAAAAGAAAAGAAAAAAGTCCAAGAACATCAAGCTTTTTCTTAAAGATTAAAACCCAAACATCATGAGAGTGTGAGAAGGCTGCTGCTTGTTTCAAGAAATTGAGAGTGGATCAGCTGGAACGGTTTCTTTGTAATCCTGTTGAAAGGCCGATCCATTTTCAAAATAAAACCTTGAAGAACAATATAGCACAAGAACAAGGAAGGATCCATTCTTTTAGGAAGCCTTTGACTTGACTTTTCATACACAGGGACTCAATACAAGTGTAGTAGACACTAGAACAATAAAAGTTCTTTTATTTTACATGTGTAAAATCAGTTAGTTATCCTCCATCCTTTGTAAAGATTCATTTGTGTCTTTTTGAATCAGGATCAGGATCATGACAATTCGTGAGTGACAGACACATTTTAAGGGACATTTTCATTTATGGTGAAAGTCAGAGTCGGAAGGTGAGAACAAGGGAGGAGAAAGGAGGTCTTGTCGGTCTCTATGTATTTAACCCTCCTGGACATGTCCATCATGTCCTAGTTTCATTTCATGTGAATTTATAATTAGGAAATCAGATGAAAAGGTTAGATTAGCCCTTCATGAAATTGAGGAGGACCTCAGGCCTACTCTATAACTTTTACAAAATCAACATCAACAAGAAGTATCATAATAATAATTCCGGTGTTGTGGACGGAAATTTTCCCACCTCAAAAACCTGATCCCCATAAACAACAACAATTCTAAAATCACCAAAAACACTCGGGCCTTTTAGGGCAGACTTGACCATCAAGGACAGTTACTCATTTCCTAGACATAGAGAGAAAGAAAAGACAATATTATTGTAATTGCATATTTGAATATAGTAGTGGACTAGACCTAAAAAGAGACTCCCTTACCTTCGGACCACACCATTATTACGGTTATAAGTAGTATTTATAACAGTGAGACGTGACTAAAATCTTGGAGGATTCCATACCTTTACAACACCATTAAGACCCCATGCAAATGGACGAGGCCTATCATCATCTCTCCATTGTGAACTCAACCCTAAAATTAACAAAACATTTTGAAAAGGCAAAAGGTAAGGTCCATTTTGTTTTTTGAAATTTGTGTGTGGGTGGAATTCTATTTTCTATTTCCTCTGGCTTCCGTTTCGCCCCATTTTATCCATGATTCTTTAGGTAGAAGTTATTAGTTATTATTATCCCTTTTGGAAAGTTATACCTTTCTCATGTTAGGGCCCACCCAGAGGTTCGGCTTTAATTCGAAATGAAATTGAATCCTTGAGCTGAAAGAAAAATCGGATTGAATGACAAATATTTTATAAATGGATTTTACAATTGATCAAATAATTTAAAGGAAAACTTCTGCATCATCTATCAGGGTACTATTAGTAATTTAACGTTCTGATGTAAAATAACCATTATATAAATTCTATTTTTAATGACTTTCAACTGATGTGTCCAGTATGTATAATTATCCAAATTGTTGATACAAAGAAATGTCTATGCTAATTCCAGAACCCCCAACATTTTTAATGGATGAATATTTCGCTCATTTCCTCTAATGGAACCATTATTTTAGTTTTTGTATTCAAGAAGGACGTAGTTAAAAGGGCATCTACGTAAACTATGTATTTGCATGACCAGAATTAGACGGAGACTAACATACTAATTCCCTAACCACCAAACAAAATTATTTTGTTCAAGATAAATACGTATCCTTGTCCAGTCCAGACATTGAATGAGTGGAGCTAAGGATTGGATAACTTCAAATCCTATTGTAGAGAAAGTAGAAAGTACACCTAGTACAAGGAATAAGGTTCTCAAGACGTCAGCTCGACTCTCAAAGTCTCAAGAAGGCACAAAATCCTAAGACTAGCCTAGGTCTCTCTCTCTCTCTATTATTCGATTCTCCATTATGTACTATTATGTCTCTCTCTCTCTCCATCCTTCACCTGAACTAATGACACACATTTCCATTCATGTCCTCGAGTAGGAGAAATGAGGAGAATCCTTTATTTCAAAATCTCATGAAGTTTGGTTGGTTGAATAAGTTCATGTCCTTCAGAGTCTGAGACTGGTGAAAGTGGAGAAAGTCCATGAGCCTTTCCTTTCTTCATCATCTAAGGGACCCATTATCTCTTATAAGGAGGAGAAAATCATAGGAGGATATATAATACTCCTTGATCAAAATGACAAGAGTCATGATGATGTAATAAGGAGAAAGTATATAGTCTCATAATTTTTTCCCCTTCTCTTCTCTTTTTGCCAAAAGGACTTTCTTATCCAGTATAGGATTTTGAAAAAAATGAAGTCCTGCTTTCTCTTGTCCGAAAAATGTGACTTTTTCTTTCCTTTGAGAGTAATTGTAGTTTGACTATGATAGGCTTCCTATTTATATGCTCTTCTTTCTGGCCTCCTATATGAAAAAAATTAAAAAAGGAGAAAGTACGGAGTCTCTTATACGTTGTAGTTCATGCAATTTTCCTTCTATCCATACTAAAAAAAAAGCTATAAAAAGATTTTTTTTCAGGAGACGGGATTTTTTTTCTTTCTCCATCTACTTACATTAAATCAGACGTAGACCTACTTTTTCTCCTCTGACCTAAGCCATAAGAAGCTTAGACGAAGAAGAAGAAAAGAAAACTTTGCATATTGTATCAAATTTGTAAAGTTTCCTCAATTCTCCATCATGTAAAAAAACCAAGGGTTTTTTTTCTTTTTGGGGAGGGAGGAGGAGACGGAAACCCTTTGGGTAAGATGATAGATAACTTGAAAGTTATACTTTTAAAATGCATTAAGCCATCTTTGTGGACTACTGTCCTACCCGGTTCAGTCAAGAGAGGAAAACGACTTTTCTTTTGTAATAGGAAACCCAAAAGATCTTGTCAGATCAAAACCAATATGGGATGAACAAAGTTTGCCAAAAATATATAAGGAGTGGCATAAAGATCCTCCAAGATTTTTATAATCTTTTTTCTTGACTAGGCCTACTTGGATCGATTTAAATTGCAAAAAAAAAAGAAAAGTTGAAGAGCTTAATATTAAGACCCGGGTAAAAATATCTTGGTTCATCTACTAATTTGTATTTGTTAGTCCCTACCTCACTCCATCTTTGCCTCATACTAATTACAACCACCTACCTCCAAGTTTTCATCACTCAATACCATCATCAAAATTTCTTAATTAGTTTGAATCAAAAAACTTTCAGGCACTTTGATCAATTTTAAAATTAAAGAGGAGATCACTCGAGTAGAAAATGGAAGGAATTTTATGTAGCCTTGATTTAAAAGAAAGCTCAAAAATTTAGTAAGAGTAACATTATAGGAGGAACCTAATATTATTTAAAGTATATTATTATCCTTTCCTCGTAAACGGAATTAGATTCAGTCAGTCTTTGAGAGTGTTTTTATTATTATTCCTACAGAGTTTTCCTTGAGCCTCCTCCGAGATCTTTTAACTGTTTATTTTGAATTAAATTTTCCGGGATGGGCTCAAGCTGGAGCATCGCATTGAAGTTCAAAGGGTCCTCCCTACATATTCCTTATGAAGGCTATAAGATCCTCCTCTGAGTGAGTCCTTTCTATCTAAAATTTCCATTGGATTTCTTGAGATCCTTTAACTCATTCCATTTGATGAGAATCTTGAGACAATAGACAAAATGTGAATGAGATGCTAATGTTGATGATCACCACCACCACAACAAACTCAACGTCTCAAAAAACTCTTTTACCCAAAAAAAAAGTCCTTGGATTCGTCCTCGCTTTCCCTTTGACTTTGAAAAGAAAGATAACTTTTATGGGAGGATGGAGCCTGACTTGAAAGATTCTTGAGAAAAAATAAAATGGAGAAAATAGAAGAGAGAACAAGTCAAGGGACCTTGACACTTGACTCAAGTGTTTTTATGTAAAGTGTATTTGCTTATTTTTTTTCTCTCCGTATTTTCCCATTCTTTGTTTTTTTTTTGTTTTGACTCATGTACACCAAATGAGAAAGGCTTGATTCTCATTTTAAAGGGATTTGAGATGGATTTTTATCTTAATTTTAAAATGAGACAATGGAAATGAATTTCTGTTTTTTTCTTAAAAAAAAAAAAAGAGGGGATGGCTTTGATAACGGTAAATGTTTTGGCTGTGGGTTTCCAATGTTTACAAATGACTTTTTGTTTAAATAGTTCAAAGTTGTAACATTAACATTAATAGAAACAGTTAAGCGATAAAAACCAAATCAGAATTCAAAGAAGCATTACAGATATTTATTCCCAATGGAAATATAAGCCAAAGCCAAGTATTAAATATTTCAAATTTTCGTTATGTTACTACTGTACAAAAATTCAGATTGAGTCTTTCATGATGATCCTTCCTTCCTGTTTTTCAACTCCCTTTCAGGTGAGGTTACAAAAATTCAAAGTTGAATTAACAGGAAATTAGTGTCAGAGAGACTCTGGGAACCTGTCCAGAACATTATAAAGAGACCAGAATTCATTGCGTGAGAAGGGGTTTGTGACAATGTACTTTACTGTCATTGCTACTAATACATATATACTGTAGAAGAAAACTAGTAAAATCGAGCCAAAATGAGAAATGATTTTTAATGATCCTGTCATATTATACACTAAATTCTTTCACGCCACTCCTACTACTAAAAACCCCGAATTTCATAAAAGGATCAATATTACATTATTATTATCATATTATTCTCAAGTGGCAAAATAGATAGATATCCTCCAATCGGTCTCATTTTTGCACTTTCTCTAACTCACGTCCTTGCCATACTTGGGTTGATGATGACTCTGTTATAAGTTCTCCATGAAACTATTCAATCTTGATTAATGATAGGAGGAACTTCTACTCCTCATTTAGGATTATCTAACAATCAAACCAATCCCTAACCCATTATCCAAAAACTTTCACTCACAACACGTAAGGCTCATCAACATCAACCTTCTTCACAAAAGGGTCCAAATCCTCACACTTTACCTAATGATCCTGAAACGAAATGGGTTAAAGGAGTCCAAGGATGAAGAGAAAATCCAAATATGTTATAGACAACTACACTAAATATTTCTATTTCCCCTAATGATTGCCCTCTGAATTTCGTTTAAGTTGGATAAATCCAAGTTTGTTTTTGTTGTTGTTGGTCAGAGAGATGATACTTTAAAAACAAAACACCCGTAGCCATTCATACTACAAAAGTTTTCATACTTTGAAAAAGGTCTTTATGCACTTTTAGTAGTCTTTATCTGTGTAGTCCAAACTTTCTTATTTTTCCATCAAGTTATTTGGAGAGGGGAGAAGGCTCTTTAGAGTTAGAGCCATGCATTGTTAATGTGGCAAATGGATTTGAGAGATCTGCTAGTGGATGTGTACCATAAGGTCGGGAAGGATCAAAGAAAGTCCAAAAGAGAAAGCTTGAAAGAAAGCTGGAGAAAACCTAGCCCAGAGATAGTCAAAAAGTCTTTCTTATTTTCTCCCTGATCAGTTTTCTGAATCCATTGACCATCCTCTGGGTTGTTTCAGTATGGACCCTTCTTTTCTCTGATATTTGGTCCATCTCCTGATTCTGTTATTTTAAGGGAAGTCTTTGGGGAAATCCAGAACCTAGAGTAGTGGAGATATTGACCAAGAACATTGTAGGATTATTGACATTGAGTTCTTCCGAGGATGAGAGACAAGATGTTGGCCATCTGCGACAGGTCCTTACTCGCAAGACAGTTGGGTTTGAGTTGAGTCAGTCAGATTCGAATTTCTTTGAGTATCTCTTTGAGCTCCAATTCTTATTGTGTTAGTAGATTTTTGGAAAATCTGACCTTCTTCCGAGAGGACTCATATGTGTTTTCCTTGAGCCTGACTAACGGTTCTTGGTAAATGAGAATTACTCATTTAAATGAATATTATTTATGGAGTACATAGTCTGACTGATAAAAGATAATTTTTGACTTCTGAAGTAGTAGTATGAAGACATAATGACCCATTTTCTTGACCTTGTTAATGGATTATCAGGATAATTCTTAGGATCTGGTTGACCTCATCCAACAAATTTTCCATGTCCAATCCCCCTTGTTACTCAGAAACATATGAATGCTTTGTCGTCCCGGTTTGATTGTCGTTATCTTCATTTGAATAAGGGTATATTTTATATTCTTAAAGTCAACCAACAAAATCTCTGTTCAGATCATTTTAAGAAATTTTCATATGGTCAGTTCAGTAGGGCTCTGAATTAAGTAAAACAAATCCTTTGAGCTTCTTTTCAAAAGATTATTTGTTCAAATAGGTCTCTCTGCTCTGGTCCTTTTCAAATATTTTTGCATCAAATTAAGTTTTGTCAAACTTTTTGTTTATCATCATAGAAGGGATAGGGCAAAACATCTCATACAAAGTATAAATTTTCCGCTTTTGTTTCCCCCTTCTTCTTTTACCTCATTCAAAATCTTTATGATAATGATAAAGTCAACTTAATTCCTTCAAAGAAAGGACGAAACTTCCTCAAAGATGATGATTTAATATAATTTGATATAATAAAATACAATAATATCATCATAGGGAGTAAGTATAGTGTGTTTTGATACTTATACTACATTAGTTTAGTTGAGGGAAGGAAGGCAGTGAGTCTCCTTCTTATATACGACATGTCAAAGATAATTAATGACTCAAAGGGAAGAAGATCCTTCTGGATCTAGAGGATGGATGGATTCATCTATCCTAGCTGAAATTCCAAAAAAGACCTTATAATAGCCTTATTTTACCAAAAAGGACAACAAACAACAACTGTGTCCCTTTTATCAAAAAGAGTTTCCTCAGTGGCGATTTCCAAGAATTTCAAAATGAGGTTTATGTTTGCATGATAATATTTGGTCTCAAGATCAGTCTCATCCTTTAATTTAGGACTTTTGACCCTGAGAATGTCTTTTTGATTCTTCATCTCTTTATACAGTAGTACTCTCCTTAACGAGATTTTAACCTGGAAAGACGCTTAAAGTTCTATTTTCGAAAACTCTTTGAACAGTTTTTTGTTTGTTTGTTTGTGATACTTATTTCTCATGCATAAATTCTCACGGCTTCTTCCAGAAATCGTCCATTCACCCAAGTTTCAAAAAAAAAACGCATAAGTATAAAAACTACAGATATAAATGAAGTGAATCTTTCTTTAAGTGTGAGGATGAGGAAGTAGCGGAGTAGAAGGATAGTAGTACAAACAACAACAAAATTTATGTGAGCTCCTGTTTGTATGTATTCTACACCCGTAGAGTCTAAAGTGAGTCTCTATTTTTTATATTTTCCCATTAATATCTTTATATATTTTTCTAAAGATTACATTTTACATTCATTTCTATCTGGAAGAAGGAGTTTCCTTCCGTCCATCTAATCCCATTCCCATTCATATTTACCATTCATCCTTCTTTTTTTTTCTTGAGGGTTGGACTTGGACTTGAAAATTTTCTTCCGGGATTTCAAAATTTTACACGTTCAAGATACATATACTTCCGCTCTTTCTGAAATATATGTTTTTCTTTTACCATTTTTAAGCCCCTCTTCGTGAACTATTTGTCTTTAAAAAGAAGGGAAAATAAGAAAGACATATTTATTATGCAGTCCCTACTTTTCATATTTTCTCTGCTCAGTCTGTCTATCTTCCTTTTCCTTTTACTGCACTTGTTATTTCTAGGTTTCTTGGAATTGAGTTTTTAGATAATTTACAAGAGAGAGAAGAGCGAGCTCTCGTCAAAGTCAGAGGAAAACGCCTACCAAAATATGGAATGTTAACTCTACTCCTGCATTTAAATTTTTATCTAAACATGAGAATTTGGAAGTCTGTCTATGTTGTGTTGTGTTTTGAATCCTTTTCTGAAGATGAGTTATGAGAGATGAATTTAACCTTCCTTTGATTGGAGTCATTCTATTTGTTTTGAATGGATTAAAACTTAAAAGAAGATCAAGATGTGTAAGAATTGTGTCCAATTTTGAGTTATAAAAGAGGCAGCTGGAAGTGAGTATTTTAGTTGATGTGCTTTGAAATTTAGTTAAAGTTTGATTGCCGTTGGAAGGATGGAATGAAATGGATCTTGTCAACATTTTTTAGTGTAGTAAATGTGTGATTAAAATAGTCAGAAGTGTGAGAGTTCACGATTCTTTGTGCATGGGTCGATGGGTCATTATATCATAATTGGAGTTAATTGTCCATTTATTTTTAAATATCCTGCAATAAGTTTCGACAAATGTTAGAGTCGTCGTTCTTATATTTATGCAATTTATTTGGTTGACCTCTCTTGCGATTTTACATTATGTATACATAGTTAGGGGTTAATTCGCCCATAAAGTGGTAGAATTTAAAGGACTCACTTATTTAGAACTGTAAGTAGAACTTGGATCACGTATGTCATTTATTTTAGTAGTGCCAATTTATTTAATGACATCAGTTTAAGTTTTTATACAAGATTCAAATTTGCCAGCTCATTTAGTTTACATATAAATATTTTACTGGAAGAGATTAATTCAGACCAATTATACTTAACTACATATGCTCAAAAAAGACGCTTAACGGATCCTTTGCATTGGGTAAAATTAAAAATGTTTTTAAACAAATGCTGATGTTGAGTCTCCTTACTTTATTCATCGCTATATTTAATACTGTTACCAGTAAGTACTGTTACTTCACGTCCCCAGCTTCGAGCTCGTCCTTACATATTTATTCATTACATCAATACAAGACCACTTGAGAAATTATGAACCTACAGATGAAAAACCCTCCAGTAAATAAAAGTCCACATGTCAGACTTGACCCTCTGTTATGGCACATAATCCAAACGATCATTGAATTCCTAAAAACAAAAACTTAGCCATAGGACTTTCCCCCTCCCTTGTCCAATCTAGTATTTCTCATGTGACTTTCTCCCTAGTGACCCAAGGATGATGATGGGGTGAACCAAAGAATACTTGGAAATGAGTCTCTTCTGGACAAAATAAAAATAGAAGAGAATGAAATGAAATGGACAGAAACCACAAGGAACTTTTTCATTTTGTCTTTTCCTTTTAATTGGCTTGACATGGAAACTTTTTCCCCTCCTCATCATGCCTTGACTGTCCCCAAAAGAAGGAGGCAATGGACCTTTTCTGTTCAGGTCTCGCCCTTTTAGTGGGAAATTCTCCTATTTAGTATGGTTAGTCACAAACATTTCTCCGTAGTTTTTTCTTCCTTCCTTTTTCCACTCTGTCGAATTTTGTCAGAGAGGAGAAAGCAAGAAAAGAGAAAGTCCAAACGAAGGAAAAACAGGAGTTATGTAGTTTAAGGAATGACATTCTGCCTCTTCGTCGTCCCTCATGACTTTCTCTAATCTAACTCTGACCAACAACTCTGAGGAGGATTATTATTAGAAACCCAACTTTGGCTCATTCCAGCTCAACTTGTTTGTAGGAGGCTCTATTGATTCTGAGTCGGAGTTGGATCTACTTTTGTGGTAATTAGATACGGTTAGGAAGAAGAGGGACAAGACACTGTGTATTTCCTGTCTTCTTGGTCACAAAGTTGTATAAGAAACCATAATTTGTATTTCGTATTAGAGTAGCAACAAGTCTTGTTTTACTTTGGAGCTCTTAAGTATTCAGTTTAATCAGTTTTAGGCAAGTTCACAATTGCACTTTCTCCACGTATAAAAGGTACGTTGATAAGGAATAACTAACAGACTTTATCACAAATATAAATGTTTGTTAGAGTGAAAGAAAGCAAATTCTGACAAATTTTGATTCATTATCCATGAATATTTTAATGAGCCTAGACATTTTACTACAATCTACAATTGCAAATAAAGTTTTCAATTACATACATCGTTAAAATTTTGTAACGGTGATGACGCAACAGAACGGACCCCAGTTATTCTGCTCACTGATACATGTTATTTATTTGATGGTGAGAATCCTAAAGCCCCATGTTTTTATAAACTTCTTTATAACTTTCCACGAAAGAATTTGAAAAGGTAAACAGGCCTAAGGGCTTTAACAGGAAAAGTTTTCATTCCACTTCCAATAATAATGTTTGTTTGGAAGTGGTTAAAAGTAGAAAACCTACCTGTCCCCATGACCTAGTTTCAAAGAATATCTAAGTTTTTGAGGGAAGAAGAGCTTGTTGAGAAATATCCCAAATTTAGGTTTTTCTCCACCTACATCAACTTAAACTACTTGTGAGCCCAAAACCAAGCACGTGTAAACACTTACACAATACCCTGACACTTCATATAGGTTCAAAAGAAGTAATTCTGATAGTAAACGTCAAGTTGAAACTCCAGGATAGTAAACTATAAACTATATCAAATAGGTGCTTCTCTAGCATAACATTTTGCTTATACTTTGTGTAAATGAAACTTTTTAAGGATACAGAACTTTTGCGATAATGACGGTCGGCATGTCTTCTTTCCATTTCAAATATTAACTGAAAAAGTTGAGCAAATTCTTTCTGTTACTAATGGGCTGAGTACTCCAATATGAACGGTTACAACTTTTTATAAAAACTATAAATATATTAAAATACAGCTACTAAATCGGTCACAGTTGACTAATATTTTAAACTTAAGAATTTAATCTAGGATATGTTTAAAATGGGCTGATTTCACTCTGCGAATTCTACTTTCAGTTTATATGAAGTACTTACGTACATTATTTTGTAACGTACAAAATCTGGATATATTTTACCCGAATTCTTCCTTTATCGGTTCTAGCCAAGAGGTTTACCAACAAACCAATAAATCTCAAACTCCTTTGATACTATACAATACAATATCCTGTAAACTCTCCACATGAGCTCATCTTCAGACCAAACCACACGTTACACTGTTCACCCTGAAGCAAAAGGGAAGATTTTAGTCAAGAAGTCTCTCTGTATTTGTGTTCAATTCCTTTTGAATAGGTTTTTGTATTTACAGAGTTAAAGCTACACTAATGGTAGTCGTATTCATACAAAATAGAAAAGGATTGGTAGCTCTTGAGGT
>JAQIYE010000099.1:0-18030 GCA_034699765.1 Xenyllodes armatus
ATAGGGTGTCATATGGGTGATGATGAAAAGTGAAAAAATTTCTAAGTCCCATCTTCCCATTACTTAACATGGGAGTGAAATTTCGTACTTAAAAAAAGTGAGGTCAAAGGTCATGTACAATTCTCATTTTTCACCTTGACCTTCCTTTTAACCTAAAGACCCAATCGTGAAAATCCCAAATCGAAACTCGAAATACTTTTTGAGTTATTGACGGGACGGTCGACGACGAGGGACGACGACGACGGACAGACAGAATTGAAGAATCTTCCAATGCCAAATACATGGTGAGTCCACTGTGGGTGAATTTTTGTATAAAGCTGCTTTCGCACCTTAATGATAGCAATCGTGCGGACAGACACACGGACAGACGGACAGACAGCACGATCACATAAGACCGTCGGTGATCGGTCTAAAATATAACCCTCTCAAGTATTTTTCTCTGGCAGGGGTTACAAATGTTTATTTGCTAAAACGAGCAGTTGCAAATTATCCCTTTCCTTGCAAAAACTAGGTCTGCAAGTAAATGAAGTTACAACGTGAAATTGTTTTTACTCCAACATTATATTCGTCATAAATTTTCATAAAATTTACATTCTTTGGCCAAAACATTTTATTCTGGAGCTGCAATGATAAAATCCCATGAAGAGTTTCACATTTACAAATGTCATTTCTGAGACTCTGGATATCGTGAATCGTGGACGTCACCAAAACCATATCAATACGAGTGTAATTTGACTTCCGTCCTCTACGAAGAATCTATTCATTTTCCAAAGTCAAAATATTTAACAAAGATTTCTGGCCAGTTTACAAAGTCGCAAACATTGTACGAATATATTCAAACAAAAGAATCTGGAGCAAACCCGTCATCGTAACATGGCATAACATATATAACCAACTTATGAGAATGGTCCACGTCCACACGTGGCTCCCTGCCATGTTTGTATATATTTCGCACATATTCGCATTAAAATCTTCATCCACATCACGTTTACCACAACATCCTCGGGTCCAAGGTCCATACATTAAACCCGTCATATATAATTTGGTTCGTCGTATCTAATCTAAAACCAACAAATTTTTGTTCAGTGTTCATTACTATTATTTTTGCTACTCTCACAAAGGATTCGCATACATGCATGTGTTACTGATTCTGAGGATCCGCTTGCCAAAAAGAAGAAGATGCTCAAAACGCCATGCCATCAACATCTACCACGATTCACCCAGAAATTAACAACGTCAGATTCTCCAGAACGACCATGCAGACAATACAGAAAGTAAGCCACAAGCAAATCCTCATAAATGGTCATTAAGATTCTATATTATAAAGGCCTTTGTCTTGATTTGACACACTTTTTCTTTCATGGTTCACTCACTTCCCCCAAGTAAAAGAGAATGAACAACACGCTGTGTCCACGTGGTCCTTCTGTTATGTTTTGTCTTTGTGATGATGGTCGGTCGGTCGGTCGTTGTAGTTAGTTTCCTTTAATCAGTACTTAAGGATTTTTCAGTGATCATTCATGAGTGAGATGATGATGATGACGCCATGGGAGGATGGGATTGGGTCATGCATTCTTCATATGCGAATTCGCCATATTCATCCATGATGATGAATATTTTAGATGAACAAGGAGGTAGTGAATGACGAAGACGATCATCATGAATGATGCTGGCCCAAAAAAAAATTCTGCTTCCTCTCTCTCCTGGATAGTATACATATTAATGGGTCGACACGTGTCCCACATACAAAATGTAAAATAAACATTACATAACATGGTCCCAAGTATTGAAGAGGATTAAAGTTTAGGAAGCATTTTTTTTGCAAGGCTGGATAGTATTTGCATATGTGCCCCAAAATTAAAATTCGTCCAGCCAACTACTATCCAAAGACTTTATGGTCTTTGCGGATTTACAATAATGTTACAATATTCGTCCTCATTTGACTCACTTAAATTGATGAAACACAACGGGACAAGAACGTGATTGGAATTGAGAAGTTTTAAATACAGTTGATTATAGTATACTCGTGCCTAATATATTAATAAAACATAAAATGGCTAGACAATTTTTATCAAATTGTGTCTTTGGTCAAAGGAGTCGTTAATAAGTATAACAAAGTTGACCTCATTCTGTTCGTTCTTCATTTTGGTTCCTTGTCTTGTTGTGTAATCAAATTATGCTCGAATTTAGAAATGTCTGGTCTTTACTGTATACTCTTGAACTGGAAAGTGTATGAAAATTAAAATAATACATAACATATAACAATTTCGCATTTGACTATCGCAATTTATTTTAGATTTTGATGATTGGGAACACGCATTTCATCTTCTTAAGAAAAGTTTTGGTTTCAAGGGGTCGGGGTCAAGGTCCAATGTCCGATCATCGGTTAATTTATAAAATAGCCAAAAAAAAAAATTCGTAACCAGTCTCTTTGCCTTGTTGGCTAAGCAAAATATTATATTTAAACTACGACAAAAATGCTAAAGGCTACACGGTTTGGGACCAGTCAGGCCATTTAACACGTAAACCTAATGAAGCGGTCGTGATGACCTGGCTTGACCCCAAACAAGCTAGATTAAAGCTCACTCTTCATTTCCCTATGTAATCTCAATTATATCTAATAAAAATAAGATAATAAGAGGAAAGTACATTTTAATTATTCAAAGCTCTCATAAAGATGGAATTCCAGAACGTTTTTATGGGTGGATGTTGTTTATACCTGTTTCTTTGATACTTTTAAATTTTATGTATATATAATGTTTTAGGAATTTTCATGTTTTTCATTTTTATTTCTTCTTTTAATAAAAACTGAGTAGTTAAATCCTGATTATGATGCTTAATTACATTTATCTACTTTTAAGAGGAAAACCTGTGGAAAAATGAAAATGAACAAACAATACTTACACGTCCATTTCTCGTGGTTCAAAATTTATATTATTAGTGCTCTCTTTGAGTCGATTCAAATTTCAGCATTTAGCACAAATCTTAATTATGGAACTTTGGGCCGATCCCTAAAAATCGCAGCCCAAAAATCTGTCATATATTCATCAAACACATTCAGCACTTTTGAGGAAATGTCAAAAAATTCCAAACCCCAAGAGTTTAGAAATTGTGATCGAAACTCATTCCGGTCCTCGCTTTACCCAAAATTTATATTATTATCGAAAGCTAACAATTATAATAATCCCATATCATCACCATTCAAGTGAATAACCCTTAAATTGAACTTTACAACAACAAAAAACTTCATCATCCTCCTCCTAAATGCACCATGAGAGTTTTTTCTAATCTTAAATCCATGTTTAATTTTTAATTTAAAGAGTCGATAACCTCAAAAAAACAGCTCATCCTGGATCATAGTTGTGGGATCAAGGGAGGTCAAACTTAATATTATAAGTATAAGCTCATCATCAACATCATTGCAAGATCAAATTAAATGGAAAGACGATTTATTAGACCTTGGGGAATTGAGTACACGTTCAATTACCAATGACACAAACAAGGGTAGTGAACTAATAAAAAACGATATTCAATTTTTTTATCTAACAATAAGTGATGTATGCCCTTTTGCATACTCTCAATTCTTTCTTAATTCGTAACTAACTCCTAAATACTTTTATCATTAAATGTAATTTATTGAACTTCAAAAAAAAATTGCAACGTTTTTTGTACAAGTGTGGACCTTGGTTGAGGGTAATGATACCAGTGCAATCGCAGTTTCGCTTTGAGCCAGCAAATTTGGTTTAATCATAAGTACAGTTATATCTTAATATTCCAGACCATAAAATTTTAATTTTAAAAGTCATTTGTAAGCCACTCATGTTTTTGAAAAAATAGCTTTTGGGATCAGCAAAATTCAGGCATGTTAATTAGCTTAAGAAATGACACGGAACTTTACATTTTTACAGCTAAATGTATCCTGACTATGCCCCAACTAAAACTTTTCCTGAAAGGGCCTTCAAGCACATGATAATACACTACCAGATGTCAATTATATGTCCAGGACACATTAATTCTATAATTGTTGATAGATTGTGGACATTTGGAATTTGGATGTTGTGTCCCTGGACTCTGAACATATTTTGGAAACATTCATTGGGACAAAATGGGGAAACATTAGGTCTTGAACAATTACAACAAAAACTGTAGAAAGTGCCGCTTCATTGCCGGGTATTTAGCTAAGCTAAAATGCTAAGATGCGAGTTCTGCATGCTGAAAAATCAAGTAACTCGAAAAAATATTTTAAAACCCTAAAAAGATGATATATTGTCCCATAATGTTTATGTAAAAGAATACTCGTTTTTAGTTTAAAAAACCAAACACAGGTCCATTAAAATCCTTGGATTACCCAGATCGTTTTCGTAATTGTGAGAAACAATTAAAAATGAACCCAGTTATGGGCCTATCACTCAACACGTGGAAGGATGGGGTTACCCACCCAAGTGCTAATACCTGATTGATTATATAACAAAGGACTGTGTTGGGTACACCAGAGGTTCATGAATCTCAATTTAATGCAGATTCACGTTCCAGGGTAATACAAAAAAAACATTTGTTCACGTTTCACGTTCGTCCACGTTTTCTGAGGCCTCCCCATCCCCAATTAAGTTAGTTGTGGTAAATTGATCATGAACTCACAACATGAGCTTATCCATCCATACTGCTTACACACAAAGCCATAAATTTAAAAAAACTGATTCCTTTGTTATTTCTACTCCTCTTAAGTATATGTATAACATTGTTTTTTGTTTATAGCAGATCTGCTTGTAACTCTCATATATGTGAAATTTTGCAAATAATTTTCGTCAGGATCTTCATCTATAGATACATGTCCATTGTATACTAATCATCATGATCATTTGATCATGATCATATCAAGTTCTTGAAATGGTTAAAGCCTAAATTTCTCATTTTACAATTATGTATTTGATATATATATATATATTTACAACAATCACACACACGCGTGAGGCTCATGTAAGGATCTTAGCATATATGTACACATGACGTTTTTTTGCAAAAATTAATTGTGGGGTGAAAACATTTGCAATTTTTTGAATGAAATGTATGATTTGAATTTTTTGAAATCCACATGAAAGTTGGGGAACAATGCGACAGAGTGAGTGATCCACTTAATATTTATAAAATTATCTTGGTGGAGTATTATAAAGTTCAATTTAACTTAATGGACATATAAAATGCCTGGCTGTAGAGATTCGAAAATAAAAATAATTTTATTTTGAACAACTGAAAATTTTATGAATTAAAAGGCAAACTATGTTGTCACTCCAAGTCATTTGTTCAAATCTCCCAACGAGCTTATTTCCATTATGTTTTGCAAAATGAAAATTTGCAAAATGTGAACTGAGTTTATATAAACGTCATTTACACGCTTTTAATACAAGTACAAATTCGACTTTATTCCGGTATGACGTATTCAGATGAGATGTTCACAAACCCTAAAAATAAAAGTCAACATCAACACGGCACACACTTAATAATAAGAAAGATGCAAACCCAATTTTTGCATGTTGTTCAATTCGCGAAGTCTTCGGGTATTATTCGAATAAATGTATGGGTACTAAAATCTTCTGGCAAGTAAATGTATGTTTTATACCAAATAAATTCTCCGGAAAATAAATTGTCAGAGTAAGTGACACACAATAATAATAACATTAAAAATATGAATCTATGGGTCGTGAGGTCAGATTAATAAGTACACATGTCAAATCGCAAGATTCAGTGGCATCCCGGGAAGATCCGCATCAGATTTATGTATCAGATCTAGCCATTTTTGCTTTAAAATCTTCTAAATATGTGAACGGCGACCTGTATCATACATGATCCTGTCACATTTTATCATTTTTATCCATTTTTCAGCCTTGAGAATGCAAATCTTTGAATTAAATCAGACCAATCTAAACTTTAAAAAATTCAGCTCCTTTGTTTTACATAGAAGAATTTTTGATAAAAGGCTCAAAAGCCAAATCTGATTGAGCTATAAATACCATTTGTTTTCGAATTACGGTGTCTAAAGTTCGAAATGTCAGAATTAATCCAGTAGTCTATTTAGATTTTAAATGCTTAGTTAGCAGAAATTAACGATGTTTTTGTTTATTTAACCTCAGAGGACCTCAAAATAATATTCTCAACTTTTGGACCTTTCAACATCTTGACTTATACATATTATATTCACTCTCCCTCTCATTTCATATTACATTTATAAACAAATCCCAACCTTTACAATAACGCGAGTTATACAGTATACATCATCAGCAACATTAAAATTTAACATCAGTCAGTTTATGATCATAACTGAATACAACTGTAAAAGAACAGCTGATTTACCCTTGCTGTCCACCAATAACACAACCCCCTAAACTCTCTTCAGCTCACAAGAGTTGAATGTTCACTGATGACACAGAAATAGAAAAAAAACATTTGTTTTTGGTGGGATGGACATTAAATATTATTATTGTGACTACACAAACAACAAAACTTACTTGGAGGATTATATAGTTAAGTTTACTTTAACCTCTAACAGTTTTTCCTATTTCATCAGTGAATCTTTTATACTTTAAGAAAAATCAGTTAAGTTTATTTAAAGCTTTTAAACATGAAGATGAAGAAGGCGTCAACGTCATCAGTTCAACCCCCAAGAAACAACCAAACCAAGCGTCCTTTAAGAAAAACGTTAGAATGACGATAGGTCATAAATAGGAAGAAACTGGACTTTTGGAAATTGTCAATTTTGTCATTGATGCAAGTTCTCATATTTGACTTTGAAATTGTGGATCCTCCTTACGTCGTACCTGTGCCCAGTTATTTTCCTTTGTCTTTGTTATGAAAATGACGCTTTTTACATCTATCCCCCGTGTACCTGGACGTGATAATAATGCTATTACAATACAATCGTTTAAAAAGTGACTCGATTGAATATCGATAATTTTGTTTACAGTAAAATAGAGAGCAGAACAGAACAGTTTCAGACAAATATGATCCTCTTCAGTTACCAATCACACAGGTAAGTTAATTGGCTCTCTTCTTGGCTTTATATCTTCCTTAACTGCACTACTTCCGCTCCAAAGAGTGACCTAAACTACAATAGTCTCATGATACCCCTATATAACCCTCAATAAAACACAATAGAAAAATAATCTATTATAATTTCATGCATTTACAGTTCAACCCTTTGAATCCTCATCTCTTCAACCTGATCTCCTCCGTAGTTTTAGTTTTTTTTTGTTTAGAGCTTTTAGGATATTTTCTTCACTCAATATTAAAAGTATGAAAATGAACCTAGAAACCCCCGAAAACCCTAATAATACTAAAATACTTATAACCAAAAGGTTTTATTTTTTGTGTTGTTCAAATTTAGGGAGAACAACCCTTTGTATTTTGTAGCTAGGGGCTTCTTCAATTTGATTCATATGATTTCCATTCGGATGCGCTCAATTCGGACGGACAAAATATTCAAGTATTATTACATATAGGAGCAAAGTAATGAGCACGAGCAAACGTATCACTAAGGACTTGTGCTTCACCACCAAGTAGAGCAGGCCAGACTCTCCTATGAAATGGTCGTAGTTTCTGGAGAATTTTGCGAGACCAAGAAAACCTGGATTATTGGGCTGCTGGAGCTGGACTACTGCTAATGCTGGGATACGACGAGTCTAAAAGTCTAACTTAAAGCAATCATGCTTCCAATTCTCATCATTCATTCATGGATGAGATGTTTGGAGGATAAGTGTTGTTGTTCACTCTCCAACTATTATTATTAGGTGTAATCCCCTCCTTCCTTCTGGCTTTAGTTTACTTAAAAGGTCAAAGGTCACTCACTACCTACGAGTTAGTTTCCAAGAGAAAAAATGAATCAAAGTTTGTCTGTTGCAAAAAAAAGTTTCCAAGTCTCAAAGTGATTTTCTTTTTTAAAAAAAAAGTGATTTGTGATGGTGGAAGTATTGACTAACTGAAAAATATATTTATTAAGTTGAATGAGGAGGAGGAGGACCCTGAGTCATCATCAACAACTCTCAGTCGATCCAACTTTGACCTCTCCTCGATCACCAACATCACCTCGTCCTATTTACTACCATCCAGACCTTCATTGAGTCATTTCACCCCTTAAAGGTCAGGTCAAGGTTCAGGATGACGGAGTGTATTGGAGACTATGAGTACAATTCAAAGGACCTCATAGGTCATGGGGCCTTTGCTGTGGTTTTCAAGGGACGAAATAAACAGGTACAGTTAAAGTACTTTTAGCTCATAATATAACCCTTAAAATATTATTATGTAGTAAATTTTGCCCAGTTGAACTACGTTACCCCAGTGGGCACATTGACGAATTTGGGGTCAAGACATGATCATATCAAAATTCATATAGTTAGACAAAATGAAAATTTTAAAGTCCAAAAAGGGCATTGGGGATTTCAACTATTTTCATATTCAAAGAGATCCATTATCCATGACCCCTGAAATTAAAGCTATGTGATGATCCATTGTTCCATCCTTTTGAAAAACATTATATTTTAACATTGCATTGGACCAAGGTCAAAGAAGAACCTGATATTTCTAACTACATAAAAAGTTAAGGATAAAATTTTCCAGAGGTTCATAATTCAGTTTTGTGATCCTAAAGACATTGGTGATGATTATTTGTACCTGTGGACCCCAAGAAAGAGGTTCACTCACAAAAAAATGAACGAATTTGTTGTCAAGGCCTGTAGAACACGAACAAGTACTAGTTAGTTGGTAATAAATGTTGACGTAACATCCATTCAAGGTTAAGGTTGACCCTGAAATCAAATCCCATGAACATATCATTCTAACCAATGTATTCATTCCATTGACATTCATAATTGTCCATGGTCTTAAACTTAGAAATTAGCTGAAAGGTTAGCACACTGGCTGGATTCGAGTTGGAAGAAATAATTATATCACATGATTAATTCCTACTTAATTATCCACGAGAATCTCGTCATTATGAGTCAATTAATAAACAATATTGGTTATAAAAATATAAGTGTCAACCAAAAGTCATATAATTGGGAACTTAAATATGAGTTTTAGCTGATTTCTCTTTTTCGTGGATAATGATGTCATTAATACCCTGACCTGACCTATTCCTATTTTATATTCCAAATAGGATATTATGGTAAATCCGGAAGGACTATAAGGCTAAACTGAAAGTCTTAATCAGTCTTGAGTTAAATGAACTTAATGAAAACAAATGCAAGTTCAGTAGGGCAGTACCATTTATTATTATTAATGTCATTTTAATGTATCCCTGTATAAACTTTACAAAGTTAAACGGGGGCTGATTCATCAGATTTTCAGCTGTTTTTTTGTTTAGAGAAAGGTCTATGCATCTATATATCATGAATTTAAGACAAAGGATTTGGTTGATGTGTCGTGTCCACAATTTTACAGTGTCAACACTTTTGAGGCAAAAGTGGGTCAGATGAGTTCAGAGGCTCACAATTCTTCAAATCCTTATTCCTTCAGTCCAGTACCTTTATATAAGTTTTATATTTATGTTATGTTTAAGTATATTTAATAACGGGATCAGAGGAAAATTTGGACCATCTATTAAGATCCAAGACCCAATTTTGTAAAGTTTCATTTGGCCTAAAGTTGTCCTGTATGTAATATATAAAACATACTTTTGTTCACAGTTTGGAAATTTTGGATCATCAAAAAGTAAAATTCCAAAAAGCTTGGAAATTTAAATGGGGTCAAGTGTCAATTTTAAGATGACCTCACTGAACCTTTTATTGCGTGCATCTATAATAGTTTAAGTATGAAAAATGGTCCGATCCATTTGATTTTTTTACTGTCTTATTTTACTCCTAAAGGGTCGCTAAATGTTTATTTTAGTGAAATTATTGTCGCCGTGTCTGGTCAAAGTAAGGGAATTAATTAAATTTAAGAAGGTGGACCAAGGATACGAAATTGAGAAAGTAGAGAAACAAGTATTGTTATAATAATGTGCAAAATACAGTTTATACAAAAAAGATACCAACAATTTAATAAAGGAGCATTTTAGAGATGATCTTGTGTTGTCCCCTTAAATGTGTATGTATATAGTATGGGAAATAATTAAAAATGTCCATTTAAGATTTCAAAGATCATTGTTGCTTATTTTTGATTGTTCACGTTTCCCATTAACAACCTCTTTTTAGCCAATACATAAGTACACCCCCCAAATTATCCCAAATTGGTGCATTTGCGAAATTAGTACATATAAATTCATAAAATTACAAAAATGTCAAAATTCACAAGAATAGTGTTAAAAATCTACAAAACCATTTCCCGTTTTATTTCCCTTGGCGAGCTCATTTATATGAATGTAGTGTAACGTGAATCAATGTAAATTTCAAAATTAAAATTAAAATCCTTGTTTTTTCTATTGTTGATACATTTTGGCAAATTTTGTACAAATGACTACTGGGACAAGGAAACCAACATAGCAAACAACATTTAAATGTGTTCTTTTGAAGTATTTTTTTCATTTTCATTAGACCTTGAGAACTAACGATGATGATGTATGGCTAATATTCCTATAATGCATCAAATCATGGTTTTGGCACGTGATCCTCAATTATAAAATGACAAGAAATTGCATTCAACAACAGAGGTCAAGGGCTCCCCCATTACCATCTACAATCATCCATCAAGCCCAAAACATAAAATCTTACAAGAGAGACAATACACAATGGCCAAAATTATTTTATTTTATAATAAGACAATTAGATAACATCGTCGTAATATAATAATATGACCCATCAGCGTCATTATTCTCAAATAAACAAACTACTTAACTGAATTAGTGTAATCCAAGTACAATCATGTACACAGAGATAAATATGTAACATGTAAACATATAAAGGGGTCATTAAAATAAGCACTATATGGTTAGCCATCATCATCATCATAATTACGTATTGCTAGACTCATTATGTAGTTCAATCCAATATTTTGCAACCCATTGCAATTGATTGATTTATAGTTATTTATTGGATGGTGATGGGTTAAAAATTAAAGTCGTATGAATTGAATGCCTTGTTTTGACGACTAATGGAAAGGGAAAAAGATGCAAAATCAGCACCTTTGAGCTTTTGACTTTTAAAATGGATGATTATAAATATGTGAAATTTAACTAGGGGATTGTCATCGCTTAAGGATCATACATATCATGTCATGTCACACTTTTGTAGTAATTTTAGGGAAATGTTTGATTGAATATGGCTGATCTGATATTTTTTAAATGGTTGATTCATCAAACGAATTTTGTATTATTGCTAATTTTTCTCATTTAATTAATAATCTCAATTACAGACGGATCAATGTGTTGCTATCAAATCCATCACAAAGAAGAACCTAGCCAAATCTCAAGTCCTTCTAACAAAAGAGATTGCAATCTTAAAGGTAAAAACAAAGTTTTAAATATAAAAATCCAAATTTCCAGCCTAATTATATCTAATTTTTTAATTCCGTGCAAAAAAAAAATTTATTGACCTTAACCCTTACGGGGCTTTGAGAATTTCTTGTGCAAAAAAGATTTGAAAGATTATTTAAACATTTTGACTATTTTATAAACTTTTAATTAATGATTACATGTACATATTTTGTTTCAGGAACTCACGGCCCTTCATCATGAGAATGTTGTGGCCCTGTTTGAGTGTCGTGTGAGTGCAATTTCTGCTTATAATATTATCTTTATTCTTACACAATTAACTTGGTATAATTTTTAAGTTCTCATTGAAAACATGGGAAAATAAGAGCCTTGCCTTCAACTTAATTGTAACCTTTTTCTCCTTAAACGTTTACAGGAAACTCAAACTCATGTTTTCTTGGTCATGGAGGTAAGACTATTAAACATGGAAATGCTATTTTGAGACAAATTGACCCTATTATGACCTTGTCATTTATGGAAATTCTTAATTTTTGTATAATTTTAGTACTGCAATGGTGGAGACTTGGCTGATTACTTGAATGGTATGTTTATGAAATTTTTGGTCTTGACCTGCTAGTTTCCTACACACATTCAAATATACTAGAACCCAAATCCAAGGTCATCTCTGAACGGCAAACACTCATGTAATGTAATGTGTAAAAATGAACATAGAGACTGTTTTGGATTTGTTTACTATTTTTGGAAATGTGTGTCGGAAAGATACTGGGTTATCGTGATACTGCATAATGGCGATCCCTAAGAAATGAAATTAAACATAATTTGTTTATTTGAACATTTTAGGGAAGGGGACGCTGAGTGAGGATACGATACGACTTTTCCTACAACAACTTGGTAAGTTTGGCTAATTTAATTGATCCTCTGGAGTTTTCGATGGCGATGAGCCGAGCCTCAAAAGCAATCCAACTTAATGATTTAATTGATTTCAGCTGGGGCAATGCGTGCACTCCATTCTAAAGGGGTCGTCCATCGGGATTTAAAACCACAAAATATCCTGTTAACTTATAGGAAACCTAATCCACTTCCTCATGAGATTTCTCTTAAAATTGGTAAGGGTCCTATATTGAAAATTTTATTTCATTTGAGTAAAATCGATTATATATAAATATGATTGTCATTTTATTTAGCTGACTTTGGGTTCGCAAGGTTTCTTCAAGATGGGGTCATGGCTGCTACCCTTTGTGGATCTCCTATGTATATGGTAAGGAGCGTTTAGGTTTAAATTAACTAATTTGACCCCTGATGAACTGATGTCCTTCTCAAAGTAATCATGATTTTCCTCCATAGGCTCCTGAGGTTATCATGTCTCTCACCTATGACGCAAAGGCTGACTTATGGTCCTTAGGAACAATTGTGTATCAATGTTTGACTGGGAAGGCACCCTTTAGTGCTCAAACCCCACAGCAGCTTAAAAACTTTTATGAAAAAAACATTGTACTCAATCCTAAGTAAGTAAATCTTCATTTTGAGCTTTGGTCAAAATCTTTGTAAATTTTACAAAAATTTAAAAAGTTTGCATTATTTTCTCTCTCTCCAGGATTCCAAGTGGGACCTCTTCGGATCTAACTGATCTCTTACATCAACTCCTCAAAAGAAATCCCAAGGAACGAATAGACTTTGTTGATTTTTTCTCACATCCATTCTTAGCCACTGTCCCACTTCCAGTCCCAAAACCCCCTTCGAAACAAAATAATAATTATTCAGAATCTGAAGAAGAAAAACTCCCATCATCACCCGAATCTGCTGGATTTGTTGTTATCCCTGCCATCCCAAAATCAAGTCCAATCCCTGTCCCTTCAGGGAAAAGTGAACCAAATTCCATTAGTGGTTCACCCTCAACAAATAAAAGTAATTCTACTGGAAAAACAAATTCAAATAATTCAAAGGAGGAAGGTTCTGGATTCCCTGGGAAGAACAAACATAGTAAGTTATATACAGAGGGCGAAGATGAAGTTTATTTTACCACTTTGTTGTGATCCGTTATTCTGGGGCTTGTTTCATATTTACAAAATTTTAGCTTGTTTCAAGCTTATAGAATGCTTTCAGACTCTCAAGTCACCTTCTGATTTATTTAAATTGATTACTGGGCCAATTAACTGATTTCAATATCCTTAATGATCTCACTATAGATGCGTGGTCCCCAGACGTGAGTTCCCTCTCACCTCCAAGAGTTCAATTTACACCAACTCCTGGGACCCCATCCTTAGCCTCACCCCCACGCTTACCCCTTGTTCAGTATCGTGGTGGGTCAGGGACTGGAAGTACAATGGCGGAACAAAATCAAAGGAAATCAAGTCTTGAGATGGCTCCACTCGTATTTGCTGCATCACCACCCTCAGATCAATTCTTATTTCATTTTGAGCCTCCACAATTAACAGAGGAGACTCTTCTGGAGAAGGAACATAATCAGATTTTAGCAAAACTTAATTTTGTTCTGGCTCTTGTGGATTGCATCTTGGAGTTGGCTGCTGCTAAGGATTCAAAATTTTCTAAAATGCAGGATCCAAATGTTATTAGGTGAGTTATCCTCAACCCTCTCGACGTCTTTGTTTCTGGTATTAGGCCTGGAAGCCGCTTATGTTGTAATGGGTTAATTTTCAAATGTTTACTATACATCTCCAGAATGGATGAGTCGACAAGTAGCACTAAAGATAAACTTGGGATTGAGAAATCGGAACAACTTCTCCTTTACATTCGATCTCTTCATCTTCTATCGTCAGCCCTCCGACTTGCCAAGGATGAACTTGAGGAAGGAAGGTTGAGACCCTCAGCTGCGGTCAAACAGGTACTAGCTATCCCCTTAAGTCACCGTAGAGGTTTTTGGTGAGCCTTAATAATTTTTGTACACATTTTTTTAGGTCGTCGCTCAGTTAAATGATCGATTCAGAACAAGTTTCTCAGCCACTAAAAAGCTCCAGTCGATGAGTTTACAAAATATTCTACAACAGCAGCATTCAAATGCGGACAAGATCCTATACAGTCATGCCATCGACATGGTATGATTACCAAAATCGTCAAAATTAGGGGGTTTGAATATGGAATCTTTAAGCGAAGTCAGCTTATCAATTATCATGTCCGTATTTTATCAATTTTTTCAGTGTCAAGCTGCAGCTTTGGATGAGTTATTTGGTAACCCTAATGACTGTAGTAAACGGTACCAAACGGCTCAAATCCTTCTCCATAGTTTATTCCAGCAAGTTGGTTTCGAGCATGAGAAACAACATCTAATTAAATGTTCGTAATAATTATGCGATTTTTTTCCCAGAAATATTTGATACGGTTAGAAAATACTGAATTCATTCAAACTAATCTCTATGAAAATTCTTTTCTTCATTCCAGATAAAGAGGCTGTCGAGAAACGCCTATTCGTCCTTCAACAACAAGGATTTGTTGTTGCATCCTTTGATGATAACTTCAAGGAAAATGACTCCATGTAGACGAGAGGAGTTGAACATCTTGCGGAGTCATCCAGTTAGATTTAAACGAAGCGAATCATTTAAATCAACATTTAGGGAGTGTATTTTAAGCATTTTTTTAAGTTCGATCCCTTAACCTCAAGCAAGGGAGGATTCCGTGTGATATTTGTAATGTTTTATCTTTACTTTTGATGTTAACAAAATAATGGGGTTGCGAAAAAAAGGCGAACGAGAATTGACGGGTTGGACCGCGACATTTCATGTCCTAATACTTTAATTATATATATTATTAATTATATGTATTATTTATTCAAGTTGTTAGTGATCCAAGGCTTAGAGGATATTTATTATTAGGAAGTTACAAAATTGATTTTAGCAATGTTGATGTTGCTTAGCTTTAATTGTGCATATTAAGTATAGTTAGTTATAACTGATAAAGTATAGGAAAATAGGAACTCTCGAACGCTCCATGTTCTCACGTGTGTCCAGAGCTTCTTCTCATCACTTTAATCCTTCCCCAAGTCGCATATTTAGAAATTTTTGAATTTTTGTAAAAAACCTTGAAAACTCACTTCCAACAAAATGGAGTGGCCCCCAAAAAAATTTTATCATTCAGAAATGTTACGCGTTGTTGTACACCCTCTGTCACAAACATGGAGTCATGGATGGTAAAAAACGGAACTAATTGTGATGTAAAAACACACTACCACCGATTACGGATTTAATTTTGTCTTTGTTTTTTTTTCTTTTGTTTGTTTCTTATTCGAAAAATGTATAACCATCGATGCTCGTTCGTTCAAGGAAGGGATTTTTATTTGAGTGTGACAAGTTCAATTAGTGGCCCATATTTGGGTAATTAGTAGTGTGACACTGATTCCTCTTGTAAACAATTCTCCATAATTTTATGACTCTTATATTATCCAGTTAATTGTAAAGCCATTTTTACCATGGAAGTAGGTTTTTGTGTTTTTTTGTAAAAACAAAGTTTTAAGGAAAAAAGTACAAAGATACTCATCAATGCGAATTACTTTTGGTTGTTGATTAATTAGGGCAAAATTATACTTAATTATTACAATTAGTATTTGTACATACAAAAGTCAAAAACCATTTTCTGTGTTATGTAACCAAATATTATTATTGTTTAGTTAGTAGAGTGTTTATGGAATCCTACACTAATGTAAGTTAATAGTCAAAATTGTCACGTCATGAATTATGTACCTATAATTATATAGCTATCTGTATTCGCATGTTCGCTAAAATCGTAAAGAAAATACAAAAATGAAGCATTTGCAAATCAAAGTTTTATTTATAAAAGAGTCATTTTATTCATTTCCTTTCATTTCTCCAATAATCAAAAACTTTCCTGTAGGTAAATACATAGTAATTTTGACAAGTTTCTACTCAAGTTTAAAAATACCATCAAATAAAATTATATAACAAGGTCGAACAGTTTATAAATTAGTAACAAGAACAAACGATAACAACAAAGGATAAATAAACAGCGACAAAGATCTGGGTTAATTGAGACTTTTTTGGGGCTCCTTCCAGGGGAAACATGTTATATGTTTTTTTGGCATTTTTTCCTATTGGAGGACATTGACATATTTATGGGTCGATTGGTCATCTCATAAATAATTACTGAGTTTTTGCTGGAGTTGCTGGAGCTGGTACTTCTTTAGTTGCCTCAGGAGCCTTTTAATGAATTCAGACAACACACAAAAAAGATGTTAATTAAGGTGGTCATAAATCTTAAAAATTAACCACAATAGTCCTAACTTGTAATGATTCAATTATTAATGGCTTGTACCGAGCTCTCTGGGAAGGGATAGTAATACAGGACTGGGGATGAGTATGCGGATCGAGCTTGTACAATCTGGAGAAATTGAGAAAAAAATTGAAAAAATGAAACTTTAGAATGGAATTTTTCTGCAAAATGAAATTAAAACATTTTGGATAAAAATTTTCTAAAAAGTTAATTATTGACCTTTTCGGATCTTGCAGCAGCAGCCTCATCCTCGTCATCATCCTCATCAACCTCATCGTCATCTTCATCGTCATCATCATGTTGTTTCTTTGGTTTGTTCTTCCTTGGTTTTGGGGGTTTATTGTCCTTTGACTCAGGGTTGAGACCAGAGAGTGGGGCCTTATCCTCAACAATTATAGGAACTACTGTTATGAGACAATTTTTAAATGCATTATTAATTAAATGCATAAAGGCTCATTTTCATCTTATAAAGACAGGGTCATAGTTAATTCCAATTTACCAGGTTCAGGTTGAACAACAGCAACGGCTAAGGGTTGCTCTGATCCATTGACTTCATTTTGGGAAGAGATTGGTCCTGGAGGATCATCAACATCTCCACGTTCATTAGAGGTTGGATCAACAACCAAACCAGTTGAGCCTATTTATAGAAAGAAATGGAGCATATGAAAAAATGGCAATGTTCACATTCGTATTGTCAAATTTTCACCCATGCCCCGGCATTTCACCCCCACGACTTTTTACTTTTAGGACATTTCCTCCTGGGGTAAAATATCTTAGGGTGAAATATCACAGATAGGAGAAAAGCCGGGGGTGAAAGTGGAACCTTTGAAGGGATACGGGGCTTTTTCATGAATTTCCATTACATTCAAATTTCAGAAGCCCCTAAATTGACCTCATGAGCAAGGTATATAAAATAATCCTCATGGGCTTGCTCTCCCAACAACATAAAAGTATTTGGGCGTTGTCAAAATGGATGGATGGAATGGAAGGGTCAAGTTCAAGGGAAACGGCTTTGTTCTCAACTCAATCAGTTCTCTCAATTTAATTATTTCCACATTGTAGACATTTGTTCTTTGCCCTGCTCTGAACTTTTTCAACAATATAACCAAGTCAAAAAAAAACAGCAAGCTTTTTTTAAAAATCTGTTTCTTCTGTTTTAATGTGGAAAGAGTGTCATATTTCTATCCTCTCATCTTACATTAACATCCTGCAAAATATCCTATCATCACCATCAACTCATCAGCGACAAGAAATAAAAGGTTCCTTTCGAAAGTATGTTAAATAACATTAGTTTGCCATGTTTTTCACTTAAAGAGGAGATTCACCCTCCATTATAATCATCAAATGATAAGAGAGACCACTACTACAAAAAAAACCTG
>JAQIYE010000100.1:0-18028 GCA_034699765.1 Xenyllodes armatus
TGTTACGATTAAGGATCTAGTATCTAATTCAAAGGAAAACCCGTCAAAATTAGTATTCCACATCATTAATATTGATTATTATTATGCCCATAGTTTATTTTGCGTGGAAACCTCATTCTGACTGAGAAGTATTTTTCTATTTTAGGAGCCGGTGGTGGTTGTTGGTGGTGCCTCGTTGTTGGAGACCTCAAGGGTTTCCTAATAATTTTTCAAGTCTTGAGCCCCACATCTTTGCATCTTCTGAAATAATCATAATTTGGTTCGAGATGGTAAAGATTATTATTAAGAATCCTTACCATATTAGCCCTTAGATTTTTTTTTTGATTAGATTGTGCAAGGGAGCGCAGTCAGTCACCCACTCAAAAATACAACACAACTTCTCAAAAATGTTGGAATCAAACACTAAATAACAATGGGCAGGGAAAATGAGATATGTGAATCTGAGGGTGCTTATTATTACTTGTACTTGGAAATGAGTTTTAGGAAAAGGTTGATGAAGGAAAAAATTTACTCAGTTTTTTTTGTATTAACTTATTTACTTATTTCTATTGTACGAATAACAAATAAACTTAACAATTGAGGTTGAAAGAACCAAGTATTAATTCTCTCATAAACTTACAGAATGTTTCACTGTAGTAGTAAGTAATGCTTCAAAATTGAATTTTTGGTTGATGTTCATATTGTTGCGTATCCTACATGAGGTTCATGGTTATTGTGTTAACGTTGTACAATAGGACCCTCATTTCTAAACTCCTTCCCAACAACAACTACTTGTAACTCATAAAATAATAACTATTGTGATAAACTCATTTCTGACGGATGGATGAATGATGATTATGATTATTGTGTTGATGATGGGGATTTTACTACTAAAAACTATTCCCATACCATACCACACCGCGAAAAAAAAAACTATAGTTACTTAACCTCATCTCATCTAAAAACCGGGTAGTTGGAATTTTATTGTTATCAAATCCACATTCATGTCTCATCATCATCATCATCATCAGCGTCTGTCTTTAGTTCCAGCCCAAAGAATACTTTTTACTAAAAAGTATTCTTACAACTTGCAACTAAAGAGCCCTTGTTTCATCTTTTACTAGCTGGAATTTTATTTTCTTGTTTCTAAACTACACATGGGTCTTTTATTGCATTATTAAGACTCACCAGGGGATGTGAATAAAAATGTTCGTAAGGGGTGGTACTCTCAGAAACAAGTGATTTCAATGTGCTTGTGTAAAGTAAAGGGTTTTATAGCCTCGTAAGAAAGTCAAAATAATGGAAATGGCAATGAATATTTAAACTTGAACCCCTTGCTTTGTCAAGGACTCCAGGGGAAAGTGATTGTAATCGGTTGATGAATTGTTATTTATTTCTTTATTTATCAATTTTTCTTAAAAATTCGGGTTAAAGGAATTCATGGGAGGCATTGTGGCGAGTAAATGTGATTATTAAAGTTATATTTAACGAATTTAAAATATTCCTTTGAAATAAAACTCAACATTAACTAAAATGGAAATATAAACGAGGGTGTGAGAAACTGAAGTTTGATTCGATATATGCAAACAGTTTTCTCCTTTAAAAGATATATGTCTCTTTGCATCATAAACTGCATCTATTGTCTGGTTTTGCTGGAACTGAATCTCATGTACCTGGGTTTTTTTTTTTAGTAAATCAAGACTTTTTTGCTTCCTCATCTTACAGTTCATACAAGACCATGAATCACGCATTTCCTTTCATCATGTCAGTGCATCCTGGACATGTTTTTGTCTGATTTCTGAACCTTCATTTATACCCCTACTCTTTAATTAAATCATTCCTCTCAAGTAAGAAATCAAGGGTTCTTAATGGAGAGATGCAAAAAAACGGTTTACGTAGTAGTAAACCATCCAGATTCGTAATCGAGAATTAAACACTTGTTTCCAGTTTGTATGATTATAAAGAAAGAAGAAGGAGCCGTGGGACAAATCTTTAATCGTACATAGTCAAGTACTCAATTTCCAAGACTATCAAATATAATATGCGATATTAAATGAATAAGCCAAAACCAGAAGAAAAAGGAGAAAACAAGTTCTGAAACACACTCACTCACTCACTCCTTTAATTCAAATAAAAATTCATGTGGTAATTGCAAAAGATATAGTAGATTGAGCCCCTAGACAAAGATCTTCCAATTCATATCCAGATTCATGTTTTCATGCATTGTCTTGCTCATCTTTGATGATGATCACCAACTTGAAAAATTGTTTTGACAGTGCAGTGGTCTTTTTTCCTAAATGAGTTTCCTATCCTACCTGTCGGCCTCACTGTCTGTTTCTCTTTTAACGGTTCGGATTCATATAATAGTCTGAAAGTACATTAGTTTGAATACCACCAGACTACACACATCTACTCAACTTAAGATTAACTACTGATCTATCTTTTGGTCCTTTATAATCTTGATTCTTGAGGAGATACATTAATGATCATGTTAAAGGGATCCAACATCCCAACTCATCATGAATTACATAATATTTCTACGTACGTTAATGTGTGAGACAAAATCTATTGTTTCCTCCTCTTTTGCGTTGAATTGAGATGATTCTGTACAAAAAAAACAAGAGGGTGGTTGAATAATTCCAATGATGATGATGTGTTTTAGTCGCAGGATTTTGCTATTCAATTTAATTCATCTCACGCAAAAATCTTCTTTTTTTTCAAATAGCTCCAACTGACTGATCTTGAACCTGAACTAATAAGATTTGAAGAAATGTTGTTGAGGGTGGACTCATGGGGTGATGGTAATGAAATTAAGTGTAGGAATTGTGTTGGTCCCATGTTATTAGGATGATCAGAGGGCATTTGACTGCACTCATTAAATGACTTATATGTTTGAGGGTTGCAATTTTATTGTAGGAAAAGTTAAGCCTTGCAGCCTCAATACAGTAAATTTGGGATGTGATTTGAATAAGAACAGTGTTTTTAAATTTGATTTTTAAAGCATCATCTTGTCTTTGTATTGATCTTGATCTTGAGCACAATATCTGGATTAACAACGTTCCCACTTATCCAATGTACTGCTACAGCATAAATCAAAATCTGATTAAAACTTTAAAAAAATATAGAGCAAGAGGTATCCTCCACACTACTTATGTAATTGAAATATACGGATATTTACGTAAAATGAAATCCTGCTTTTTAAATTAGTTGTGAAATTTGATTTCCAAAATGTCTCTGTGTGTGCATCTTGGTGTTTACTCATAAACACACACACACAAAAACAGAACCTGTAAGTTTTATGATGTGAATTATTCATATTGAAAACAAAAAAATACTTACCGTCCGACCAAAATACCGTTACATTAAACCAATTTTAAGTACACTTAGAGTTTCAGGAGGGAAACCACACAAATGTTATTGGGATGAAAAATGCAACTTGGACAACCATTTAAAAGTCAGATTTTCCAATGTAATACAAATATGCTAGATAAGTCAATGAAGATTTGTGTCCACATTAGACCCAGATTTCGGTTTCTTGTGGCTTCAGATTTGTATTTGTTTTTATGAATAAAATCTCATAGTATCCAGATTCTATATACAATGTAGGACATCATTACCGACTAAATTAGTATGTAACCTTCAGTCAAATTCCATTTCAAGCTCCTCACGGGCGCTCACGATAGAATTCTTCACCTTTACGCTATGATGCCCGTATTATTTCATTTATTCCCATCATTTAAATTTTTTTTGAGAAACCCAAAACGTTTAAGATCTTTTAAATCCCAAAATTCAATCCCTTTTCTTCTCATCATCATGAATTCAAGTTCTTTTGTCCTGGGGCACCTTGCCTGACTGGGTTTTTACCTTACTCCATCTCCGTTTTGACACGAGCTATATATTACATAAAGTGGTCCGCCCGACCCTTGAAGAAGGGTTTGTTCTCAAAGGGACCCAAGAAAGGGGTCCTTATTGTGGCTCAATCAACTCGTTTTAAAATTCTTACATAAAAATAGATACATAATCTTCAATCTTATGAATTAATGGGGATCAGAGGGTGAGGGAGGTTTGGGAACTATAAGGGTTAAATGAAAGACCCTTCAAAATATCTTTGAAAATTCTAATTGTGTTTTTTATAATAATAATAAGGATTCCAATCCAAGTGGGCCAGGCCACATGCATGCATGTAACAATGGAATGTATTTGTTAAGATTTGGATATATTGGATTGGATTGGAGATTTTTGGGGTTTTCGGTGAGAAAAATTTCGAAATCATATTTCATACCGAAGATTGTGAATGGAGGTACTATTTAATATATCTCATCCGGCTGTAGTGGACCTATTGAAGAATTTATGATGAATTTGTGTAATACCAAATGGTTTCATATAACAACTGAATGAGTGCCCATTTTTCTTTTTCTCCAGAGTCCTTATCCTTTTTACATGAAAGGGCAGAAAATTGATTGTTAGTTGAAACGAACACATTATCAATTATTGTTATTAATGAGGTAATCTCCTTTTGTTTAAGAACCATCTTAATGGTGATTCTTTTGTATAATATTTTTTTACCATTAAAATTCAAAAGGAGCTATCAGTTTAGAGTAGAACAGTAATCATTATAGTCCTCAGTTATGAATCAGGGAAGAAGGATGCAGGATTCATGGAATGGACGAAAAGGCGGCAGAGATGTCTTACGGGTTTTATCAACAGTTTCAGCCAATGAGGAACCTTTATCAACGGTTTCAGCCAATGAGGAACCTTTATCAACGGTTTCAGCCAATGAGGAACCTTTATCAACGGCAATTTGAAGACTCTTTTCAATATGGTTCTGTCCATTCTGTTAGCTCGTTAGCTGGCCAGACAGAGCTCGCCAAATTCAATATTCTGTGGTTATGAATAGACTGTACGTTTCAAGAAATCAGCGTATCTGTAAGCTTGAGATGTTCAGAATAGTGGATTATTTATACAATGGTTTTCTTACTTCATCGTTTATTTTTTAAACTTAATATTGAACTCATCGTATTTTTTGAACAAACAAAAAAAGTGCAAAACTAATGTAAGAGAATCTTTTAGAATGTTAGTAAAGTTTTATACACGGACTAAGAATGCATAAGTTCCTTAAAGTAGACATACTGTTTTAATGACGGTTCTCTGGTTTCATAGTTCCTTTCTTTGAGTGACCTGACCACCATACATTTTGACCTCCCTCCTGGACCACGCCCTAATCATCATCTAAATAGAGGATATGTGAAACCAGGAATCAAGACATCTTAAAAAATTATTTTAGAAAAAGAGAGAGCGTGGTATTTATATATTTTTTGTAACAATTTCTTACATTCGAGGGAGATATCCTACAGGAGGTACCCAACCCCTTGAGAAAGAGGTATTAATTTATTTACAAGAATAATAGTTGTGGGACTCCTTTAGGAAAGAGAAATTTTGGAGGTTAAAGTTAAAATATGATTGGTTTTTTAAACTTCATGTTAGGAAGTGTGGCTTTTGATTATGTAGTGTAACTGGGCAGTCAAATTTAAGGAAAAATCAAACTCATTATCTTATTTAAAATGTTTACAATGGATCTCCAGCGAACATTAAAATGGGTATTAAGTCAAAAATTCTGAGCCTGAAATGTAGAGGGGAAAATTTGAGTCAATTTTCTTTAAAATATTAGAAACATGAAATAATTGGAGAAACCGGCAAAAATATTGAAAATCATTTTGATTTTTCTAAAATCAATGACAGGTGTGAACGCAGTATTTTCATATCTCAGAGGCTTTATAAATACATAAACATACATTGTACAAAATGCAAATAGTCTAGCTAAATATATATGATTGTTACACTTGAGTGAATTCTGGAATTGCAGGCTTAAATCCAACAATGTATAGTTTTCCCAGATCACACATAATCAGCTTTTGTTTTATATTTACTCAAGTCATTTTCAGACTTTTGTTAAATTTTGATTTTTCTTTCATCTCATCATTTTTATAGTTTGAAAGCACAGGGAAGTAACACTTGAGCAACTCATTAAAAAAGATTTCCCACAGATTTCATGTTCATCCTCAGTTCGAACAGAGAAGAAAAACATGACTTTCAATATTTGCAAACCAATGATGTGACAGAAATGAGCCATGTTTTACAGGAGCTGTAAGCTGTATCAGAACAAAGTAAAGTATCTGCAATTCAATTTTTTCCCTAATGGAGTTAATGCTAAAGTTTTCACATGGCTCAACTACAAAAGTTTTTCAATTTTCAGAAGGTAGCAGAAGAATGCTCGGATAGAAATTTGAAGGGATTAAGTGTTTTCATTTGCGGAACTACTAGAAATGTTCGCTTTAAATTAGAAAAAAATCAGAAAGTTTAAAAGTTACTTGTTTTTAGAAAATGACACATTACGTCGGAGTTTCAAAGTAAGATGGAATCAATGTTGTCAATGTCAGGATATCATTGTATTAACTTCATTTGTGGTTGCCTGAGCCTTTTCAAGTAGCATTAGATGAAGCATTTATAAAGCTTCCCAGAATTTTATTCAACTTTTATATCCGGATCCTAAATCCATACCGCTTGGTCATTTTCCCCTGGGCCCTCCGGGGTCCTCGTGTTCAAAATCTTTCATTGCTTGATGCGTGGCATGTGAATGAGAATCCCTTCATTTTTGTAATAATAATAAAATAAAATGTCTAAGGGTGAATCGTCAGTAGCTAACATTGATACTAAGTAAAAGTTCTGATTGTTCAACGTGAGAGCAAGCTCATAGTCCAAACGTGTGCTTCCATCAAATAAGAAATTGGATCCGATAATAAGGTGCAAAGAATTGACGGGAAGTAGAAGTATCCTGGGTTCTATTAAATTAGGAATCTTGTGGTATAGGATGAAATGAGACAATGAAATGAAGCCATAGTAAATAGTTTACTAAAATTTATATTGGTCTCAAACATGCTCATCTACACCGAAGTTGAAATGTGTTCGTCACACTCTTAAACAAAGCACTATTAAAATCCATTTGAAACGTAGAGAAGTAATACATGATAAACATGAAGGAAAATAATCATGAGAACATGAAAGCGGCAGGAAGGTATTCAATCCGCACATTGTCTCATCAACGAGGGGTTTAAATTTCTCATGTGACAATTTAAGGAGAATTACTTGTTTAGACCAATATTTACCAGTCCATTAGGTTAAATTGTATACATATTATATCCCCTTGATACATGATACTCCTTCCGGTTTAATTCCCAAGTTTTTTTGGTAAATGGAAAACAATCAAATTATCACATGCTGGGTGCAGTTTCAATTGAATTCCAAATATTACCAATAGCATAAGCTACTGTCACTTTCTGTTAGCATCTTAGAACGAGTTGAGCCCAAATCAACGAGTACTGTATTTTACTCTGTCCATATGCCCCATGTTTTAGCTTTTAACATTACTTATGTATGGTGGCAAAATGTATAAAAGTGTTCGCTATTGATTGAGTGATGAATGTGAAATATCATGAAAGAGATCGGAATTTGGGACCAGTTTGACATCTGTGTTTTCGTTCACTTGCGTTGGATACTAAAATGCTTGCTAATTTTATTTTAATCTGTCTGTAAATAAGCTCATGTGTAAAAAGCAACGAAATGACAGAAGGAACGCATATCAGTCAGTGGGACTGCGGCTGCAGGTCAATTACGAATATTTAAGTTAGAATCATTTTTTTTAACGCACAATTCTGATATGCAAAACCCTTAATAATCGAAACTCTTTGTACAAATTTTTTAGGTGCATTAGTGAAATTAGGAAAGTAGAATTTGTAATACAGACAGGGATAAATTGTCAGTTAATGAGTTCAAATTTTGTCAGTATTTTATCAGTCTCATTCTTGCCATGTACGGCGTGCGTTGTGTCGTTACCATTACAAGTCAACTGTTGAATGTGTGCAGTAGTCTTAATTTATGCCCAAGGATCTATAGATCTACCATATTTGCCCTTATTTGTCATTTTAATAGTAATATTTCATCATTAACTAACTTATGACTATTTTAGATCTGCTGGCGCTTTGGGACCAACAGAACTGTTCAACCGTATTTCATATTTGTAACCAAATGTGGATGCTTTTACTAATACTGTATTTTATTGCGAAAATTATTATGCATGTTTTTCCCCAGAGCCTTGTATACTAGTTTGGTTATAATTATTGAAATTCTCATTGAAAATTTACCCTGGGTTGGATTGGATGATTTGCTCTAATTAATGAATTTGAAGTGCATCACGTACCATTCACTTAATAGTTATTGTCTATTCCATTTTAAGTAATAGCATTCAAGAAGATGGATGGAGACAAATAGGATCTTTCCTTTTGTGATTGATTTCGAATGAATGTTGGCTTACTACGATTAGGATTAGTAAGTTTGTTTATATGCGATGGGATGAGGTAACGATGAAGTTCTCCTTTTAAAAAATTGCTGTAACATAAATCTGCTCTTGTAAACTATTATGGTCAAATGAGTTGACAAGAGAGGTGGAAAATATAATTGTTTGTTCATTTGATAAAGCAATAGCAAGTTATTCAGGATCTTTTCCCAAACGTGTACTATTACCATGCCCATTCATTCTTCATGCCAAAACTTTTTAGTGATGGTACAGTGAAGCAAGGCAAGAATTGTGAAACTTACCAAACTTTTCTACGCTTCAAGCTTTTAACTGGTTTTAAAAGTTCAGCTTGATTCATAATTTTGGTTTAGGCTAAGAACAATTAGGATTTCTGAACTTTGGATTCTGGAAACTGGCAATTTCTAGACATTTGATCACTTATCAGATCTCAAAAGCATTCTTCGTCGGAATGTAGAGCTAATTATGGATTGAAGCACTTAATTTTTTGTTAACCTATAATTCTTTGTTCAACTTGGAGTGTGAAGCACAGTCAAGGGCAAGGGCTTCTTTTCATTTCCCAGTAATTCTTTTGCAGATGAAGAACAAAAGGGTTTGAACCTGAAAGGCATGTAATTGGTCAAGGGATTTAGAACATATTCAAGTTGATGTGTTCATTCATACGGTATAAGCTAGAACACAGACTCCTTGGTCGGTCCAGTAATAAAGACAATGAAAAAATGCAACACAATAGAAAGGATTTAAAAACGTGTTGAAATGAGAACGCTTTTGTATAAAAACTGGACATGGAAAGTACATAGATACATCTGTATGTACTTTTAATGTTGAAGGTAAATGAAATCCTTAAATTATATCTATCTTCCTTCCTATTGTTGTCATGAATCCATTTTATTAGAAGAAGCTGCCATTGTTTCTTGTACCGAGCCCTGAAATTTGTAAGTTGTAACCACTTCAAAACGTCATGTTTTGAGAGTGCCCAAGATTTCATGGACAAGTGCCGCTCCTTTTATTAACGTCAGAGTGAAGTCTCTTTTATAGTTCTTTCTCGGCCAGTCCCAACCTTAAACATATTTTACAAATTAATCCTCAGCAAGTAAGTTCTCAAATTTTGAAGTTCAGTGGGGACCTAAATGCCTTAAAATGTTCGTAAATCTTTAAATGAAGTTTTAAGAAATTAGAAACTGAACGGTATGTTATGTAATATAAGCATTCTAACATTACAGTTAAATGCATTTGAGTTCAATTCGCAGTTGACTTTTGAGAGAATGAAATTTATGTGGTGGAAGCCTGGTTTGTTTCTACAATCCGGCCCTGCTGGATAGTTATTAATTATTCAACTTAATGAAGAGTTAAAAGTATTAGTGCTTGCCATTGTTATTATCTGTATAATATCTGTAATTCTTAATTTAATTATTCAACTCAGGTTCTTTTAAGCCATTTAAGACATTTTTTCAAATTATTGCACAAACACATGTATTTAATTTGTTATTCTCAACCCCTGTTAATATTTGGGAACAAGTTGGCATTCCTTGGAATAGGGATATTTTATAAACTATAGCGTAAGCCATTCCACGAGTTCTTAATTAATCGGCAAGAAATATGTAAACACAATATGATTGCTAGAATGATTCCTGGGAACGAGAATAAAAATTTGGTTTAATAATTTAAATGGCAGTTTGAACTCGTGAGAGTCCTGTCATCCTTCTCAACTTTCTCACAAAAGAGATGAGTCCAAATTCAGGAACAATATTCTCATACTGTATTTGCTCTTCATAGTGGTCAATTTGCTTACAGTTTGCTTGCTAGGAATTATAACAGAATTTCTTAAAAGGTGGTAATCGCATCTCATCGCTTTTTTTAAATGTAAGAAGTATTTTGTCAATCAAATCTAGTTCAAATTGTTCATTAAGTTTTTTTTTAGTATTACCCTATATTTATTAATTTCAAAATCTTTTTTTAAACCTAGGATCATTTTTGATTAAATTTGGCCATTTCATTGTAACCTGCCATTGGCTTTTCCAGATACAGGTTCAAAATTTAGCAAATGTGACAAACGGGTCAAGTTTCAGTTTGTTAATTTTGAGCTTGGGCCGTTATAGTTGAACCCATATCAAAAAAGTATCTAAAGAATTGAGAACTTTGTCCTTACAATAAAATAGATAGTGATCTATATCGCATTTTGGTGTAATTTTTTATGCCAATGAATGAATAGGCTTATACTAGTCGTGAGTCTATTACAGTTGGTGTAGGATTGATAATATTTTAATGAGGATAATCCGACATGGATAATAACTCATTAGTACTTCATTTCATGTTTACTTTGTCTCTATTGTAGAAAAAGTTAAAGGGTCATATCTGTACTTGGATTTAACTCATTTGTATTCATACTGAGGTGTCACGTTTAAACTGAAAAAAATGCGTTCAGTTCATTTCTGACTTTGAGGATGACACGAATCACCTTTTGCAAATATACAAGCAAACAACGAATCTAAATTGCGTTGGCTGCAAGAAGGATTCCAAATATGCTACAAATATCGGAGGAAAGCGTAGAAGCGACCACCAAAATGCTAACTGTAGCCCCCCGATTTGTTTTCAAACTTAATCTCTTTGATTTGAAAATCTATAAAATACATCTAAAGTTGTTTTTCACAATATAAGTTTTCCTTTTATTAGTTTGCTAAATTTTTCCTCTTCCATCTTCATGCCCTTATTTTCTTGCAAATCATACACCTTTAGGAAAACTTGTCCCTCCGGCATGATTATTACTATGGTGGATGAAAAGGGTGCAAGAAACCCCATGGATGTTTTCGAGGTAGAGCGAAACAAATCTCCAGGTAGACAAATTGGAAGTTATAAAACACGTTCTTTGCAATTAGGAAGGAAGAAAAGAATGAAAAACTAGACAGTCACCCAAGAGAAAGGGAAAGGTTACGATTGTTCTTACTTGATTCATCCTGAAAAAGAATCCTGAAGAAATAAAAAATTTCTGACAAATTTTTTTTGTTTACGAGTACCACTCATATATTTTTACCTCAAGTTTTATTTTTGCAAGATAATTTGTCTTTCACACAGTGGCGAACAATTTTCACTTTTAGTCCCAATATATAGCTCATTCCAACACTTTGCGTACTTCGGATATACTATAATATGACATGACTCTCCACTTAAGTAATGTCGACTAAAAGTTTTGACCCGTTTTATTTTTAAACGATTTTAAAAGTCAGAGTTGTTGTGCGATTGGTATAAGGTGACACTCGTGCGGGTACTTTGGTTAGAAGCCCCTTCATTTAATTTTCGGCAAAACAGTGCATGGCTCTTCCATAGACGAAAGCCACTGGCATCCACAAGATGTTGGTGGTGGTGACTGGTTAGAAAGAACAAAGATCCAAACTAAAATTCCCATTCAATGCCGTTCCTTCCTACCCAGTAATTTTGTGGGCGACATCACTGTGGAAGACAGGAATCGTTATAAGTCTGGGCTGGTAGCTTTAAAAATGTTATTTGTGTTTTCCGTGTTAAAGGAAAATGACATAGCATGACACATCCCTATAAAGAAGAATAGCGGAATCCGCCAGGGCTAATAAGTCTCATCCATTGTACTTTGCTTGTAAAATGAAATAAAATATTTAATGTTGCATAGCTAATAACTCAATTTCGAAGTTTCATTTTTATGGATAGAGAATACGAATTTAAGCTCAACTTGTAATGAATTGTCTTGCATTTGAACTCTAAGATCATACCTCCCATAGTTTGCTTTCTCATCAATGTCAGTTATCCCTGGGGGTGATGTCAATCCAGGTGAGCAAGACTAAGGAGTGACACAAGGAATAACTGAAAAATCAACCCAGATAGATTTATTCTCGATTGAGTCTCATCCCGCTATTTTGTTGCTTAAAGATCTCTCTCCTTTTATTTGAGGCCCGACCGGGCCGAGCTCAATCATAAATCTACATGAACCCAATATAGCCCAATTTTAACCTACACAAGGCCTTGTCATGCTCTACTCATCATCCAAAACTGCCAAATTACAGCTATTAAGGCTTACATATGGTCAATTTCTATCAATTTAATTACTTTAACTTTACATTTTCCCAACAATATGATAGAATTACTTGAAATCCTGGGCTAAAGTTATTTGAGGTCTTGCGATCCCAGATCATATGTGATAGATAAGATATTGCGCTTGTATGAGAGCTTAACTAACTGATCATTTTCTTTTCTCTTTTCCTTTTAGAAAACAACACAGCCTGAATTCCAGTAAACATGTTTGAGGCAACTATATAATGAAGCGATCATAAGGAAAGTACGAGACCGGTGAAACAAACCATCGTAAGAATAATATTGAACCAAACCGAAAAAAAAATCAAAGAACAATGTGGTCACTTGTAAACTCCATGAAGCTGCTGCGAAAGCCTTCCAAAAGGTAAGAAAATAATCAAATCAAGATGTGTTTTAGGTCTTTGAACCGGTTAACTCGAAAAAATTGGTAAATCAAACAACAAAATACTTGCCCTTAAGTCTAACCAACCATTATTTGCACGCATTTCAGCCCATTGTCATTCTGAGTTTTCTCAAAAAATGAAAGTTTGTAATTTATCCTCTGAACAACTGTAAATTCATACCTTCCAAGCACCCTCACAGTTTACAAATAACCGTGGAGGATTAATTAATAGTCTCTTCTTAAAAATCCATAACTCACTCATTTTTCTCAATCATGGATTCATCCATTCAAAAAATCCAATCTCCTGCTGGGGAACCTGGAATTGTTCCCATCTTACATAATTGCTTGGGTTGTTCCATGAGAATTTTAAAGGAGGCTCGATGATGAAATAGAACAATGGACAACGAAATTGATGAAATGCTTGAAGTTCGGGATTATACATGATACCATTTCATTGTGTCTCTAATTACTCCCTTGTCTGCGCAAGAATTGAGACAAAATGAGTAATACTACGCGTTTGAGATTAAAAGCTATGGTAATAATAAAGGGGATTAACTAATGGATTAGAGAAAAGACTGATTAGTTTGTTGTATAGGAGATACACCTTATATTGTTTCATGCTCAATTAACTGCATGCTGCATGATGATGACCCCTTGAGATACCTCTCACTATACCCTCACTTGAAGGCCTCTTTGAGTGAATCCGACGTCTGGCTCAAAGGGACCGCACCCAGACCTTGAAGTGTACACTTAAAATTATATTACGTAAGGAAATAGAAAGATGTCCGGGTTGAGTTCCTTCCCTTTTAGGATTTTTATTATTAAATTCTTAACCTTCATTTCGTGACTACATGATATTTGGAGGGTTTATTATTTTCTGTATGTTTAGTGCATGGGAACTTTTCAAAAATGGACTTAAACTTAAAGGGAATTCAATTTGTTCTTGTAGGATCAGTTGAGTACAATTTCACACCTGAAATCAATTATCGAGTACTGTTTAATTTTTAAGAACTGATCATTCCCTGGGCTAGTCTTTTATTTCCGTTATTTTTGAACATTGCCTTTTGAGGGCAATAGTACATGTATAGACGTGGTTTAATATGTCCTGTGACCAGGGTGGAAATTTTCATGAAATTGAAAATCTGAATAGTCAAAAAAGTATATGGTTTGGTTATAATTTGATAAAAAGAAATGTGGTAAGGAATTTAATTTTAAATGACAAATTGGATAAAAGACCTAGCTAAAATTTAAAAATTTTTTCATAGCATTGTTTTAAGCGGAGATGGGCATTGTTTTTCAATGCCCTGATATCAAGAATGTTATTCATACAATACGAAAATTGGTACTTTCTGAAGTATTTTTGAAACCGTTCTTGCTTTAAAATATTTAAAAACCAAGTCGGGATAGGTTCTAGCTACATTCGAATTCAAGCCTTACGTGGTAGCGACCAGTAGTGACGTTACAGGACATAAAATATGAAGTCAATTCTCATGAAAAAATGCCGACACACATTTGAGCTTTTGAGAAAGGACTCATTTTGTCATGGCTGACTAACTGGACCTTAATTGGATTTTTGTTTTAATTTAAATCTAAACGATGCATTTTATTGGCACATTCGATGTCAAATCACATTTCCGATAATTGAGTAATATTTAAAAGTAATCCAGAGAGTTTCTCTTAAAGTCCTCGTCTTAACTTATCTTTAGTAATTTACTGGATGAACGAACAACTCATTTTCTTGCTTTTAATTTCAATTTAATTATTGCTCGTTTCAAATTGAATGATTGTTCCATAATTGTGATATGCACTTTCAAAATCCCTACGATGCATTGAATGTCATTTCATTGAGCAAGTCGTGTTAGCCGTGAATTTCTAATCTTCGTACTTTATGTAGTGTAAAATGTGGTAGGGGTAGGATGCGGATGAGAGTCGCTTGGCAGATAACAATTTTTTTGACCTGTACCCCTCATTTATAATTTGCAAAATAATCATACGGATGGCTAGCTGTTAATGGGAACTCACTCATATCATATCGTATTCAAGCTCATTATCCATGCAAAGTAGTTAGTGTCTCACCATTAAATGTGTTCAAATGACTGGGATTGTCAAGTTCTCTATTGCCTCTATTATTTCCTTTGTAAGAAAGTGTCGACGGTCGTTAGATGAATTTCTCTAAGACACAATTTAGGTGGACACCATGCGGACACCACTCATGTCATGGGAGTCATTCCCATATATGTAAACCTCGTAAACGGGTACAATGCAATGGGACATCAAAAATCATTTCACTGACAATGTGTTAAATTGGCCATGTACATTCTAAAAGGAAATGACTTGATTTTGTTGACCATGTACAGTCGTGTTAACCATAAAATGTTTTGCATTAAAAGATCAAACCTGGACATTTATAAGATTCATAAGATGAAACTCCCCTTATGAGTTTTTATGGTTCAGAAGAGGAATTAAAATTTTATTGTGCTTTGATTCATTAATCTGTTTCATGGTATCAACTGAGGGAAAGGGTGCCCTTTAATATATTAATGTGCATTTATGGAAAGTTAAACGAAACGGGACCCAACCTCAAACCCTTATGAACATGCAAATAATTCGCGTACCCAACAATTAATTTATTTTCACTGTGTACGATGAGACATACTTTTTAAACCAAAAGTCAGGTCATGCACTCATTAGTTTGTGTGATATGATCGTATTACCAGCAAATAACAATTCTTGAGGATGATATGGTTTTTGACCCTTTGTTGGTTTTTGTAAATTAGCCCTTGTTTTTGATTAGTGTAGTATACCGGATGAGGATTTTGAGAAGAGAAAAAACTGTACAATTAAATACAAATGCATTGGGTTGAAAGTTGAAAAGTATTTAACTTATCATACAATAAGGGGTTTTATCGTAAGATCGGATCTGATGAGTATGAGTTAGATTCAAGAATTTCCTTTCACAATTATGAACTTTAGTTCATTCCTTCGTGTACAATATTGTTGTTGAACGGTTCATTAACAGACATGAGCTGAAATCTGACACCGGGACATGATAGTCGTCTGAATTTTACATAGCCTCCCTCTCCCATTGTTTCCCTTCAACAACTTCTCTTGAAAACTTGTACTATTTCCTTTTTTGCAACTTAAGAGGCGGAACTAATTCTCTGTTCTAAATGAATAATGTCAGGTAAGGAGATCTTCAGCTTCAGCCCAATAATGAACTTTAACAATTTGCAAAGAGTGTGCTGGATATTAATTTACAAGAGGGATTCAAAACCAAATATCTTAAGCAAATGTCGTCGCATCGGTACTCCTCCATGTGAATCATTACTCATTGTAGTTGTAGGGTTGGTTGGACAGATATTTAGGATAAGATCCTACGAAATTGGATTTAAAAGATATATATACTAGAAAATTCATTTTACTTTTGAATTTTTTCGAGAACGATCCATTCTGCTTGTATTTCCTGGATCAAGAGGGTAATCAAGGTTAATCTGAATTTGAATAAAATGATGCTTTATTACAAAATTAAATACTTTTACAATGATGAAACTTTATCATTAAAGATGAAATCGAGGATCTGGTTGGCACTTGTGTGAGTCTGTTGTTGCATGAGATGAGCCGGTCGGTCGCCAAGCTTCAGGACAAATCCGTTATTGTTATGATGTACCATGATTTTGTACTAATGTGCAAATTATGAAATTATGATCACCTCTTCATAATGCCAACCTCAAGATCAGTTCTCCCAACACAACGAAACAACTCAAAAAATGCAAATCAGTTCCATTACTCAACTAATGACAGCCTTAATCCTCTTGCAAACTAGAAGTTTAACCTCTTGGATTACTTTGCGAACCCAAGGATTTTATTACTTTCTCATAATTGAGCTGTAATAACATATTATTTGAAATGTCAAATTACGCCTTTAAAAATTATATCTTTTGGGAAAAGCTTGTGGTCAAGGATAATTTACGACTCCAGTACATTTATTATGGTTATTGAAGAATTATTTATCTCATGTCAGAGTCCAATCCCTTGCAAGAGTGAAAGGATGTCGGGGTAAAAGGATATATAATTATTACAATGACTCCTCACTCAATGAGGAAATTTTCCTAAGATTATTGCATAATTAAGAAACAGGATCTATTGTCCAAAAGTAAAAATGAACAAATGCAGAACTAATAGCGTCGTTTAGGACAAAACATTGGGAGATGTTTCAGTATTTGACACATAGGTTGGACAGATCCTTTTCTCTCTGAAAGCATTTATAAACAATAGTGCTCTATAAATTAAATAGAATTATGAAGACGCATTAAAGCATAGGACAATCACATCTTAAATGGAGCTGCAACGGTTTCAGAGGGTCTTACTAAAAAATTCGACATAGCCAAATCAAAGCTTATTATTTTGTTATTCCATTTGCTCCCAGCCTCAAATGACCTTTCGAAATCTAAATAACAATGAATTCAGCTATAAATTCCTTAAATTTGGCTAACTTCAATTTCTGCGTACAAAACTTCAAAGTTCTATTTAAAAAAAGGATTAGCAGTAGACATTTCACTTATTGCGATTGCGATGAGGGAGACTGTTGCAGCTCCATCTCTTTTTCTAGAGCCCAAAGATTCTTGTGTTAAAAAGACTCAACAACGATAGCCTACCCAATTGAACAAAGAAAGAACCTTTGTTCTCACTCAACAGCTTTGGTTCCTGTCCCTGTTCCTAGGGATCAGATGAGCCCAAAAAACTGAGTTCTTGTTCTTTAGCATTTTGAGATGCAATAGAGGAGATTTTGTGACAGGAAACTCACTGCATACATTTTTAGTGTTTAATTAGCTAAATAAGCTGCCATCAGTTCTATATAACGAAGATATCGGTGCGTGATAATTATCCTAAATGTGGCATTGTAATTTTATTTCACAAATCAATATATACTTCTGTTTTTAAAGTATTTCCGAATAAATAAATGGTTTACAAAACAATGGAGTGCTCTTATTAAAACAGGTTCATTAAAAATAATTTTGACCAACGACTGATCACTTTTTACTTGAGCATTTTAATTTATTTTTGTCCAACCAACTACATGAAAAGCGTTCATACAATATTTTGATGGCAAATGATGTGTTCGCCCATGCTGTGTATTATTTAAAATTCTCCAAATATAGAATAAGGAATGGTATCAATTGCCCTATTTTACATTACCCCCTATTCATCCTACTACGAGAGTCTTTTCTGCTTTAAGATGA
>JAQIYE010000101.1:0-18009 GCA_034699765.1 Xenyllodes armatus
CGCTGTTTAATGCTGTTTAACCGCTGTTTAATGCTGTTTAACCGCTGTTTAACCGCTGTAACTTTTCCTAAATAAACGCGCTTAAATTCCGCTACATTGATATATGCGGATTACGTCGGTTTATTTGTAATCCTAATACTTATTTCTCATTTTATATATAAGACCGATAAAAACGAAGAATCGTTACAAAATATTATTTGGTGCAAACCAACATATTCTATTTAATATTCTATTTAAAATGCTACAAGAACATGACATCAGCAGAAGAGAGAAGATGATTTTAAAAAATTGCAAAAACATTTAATAATGTACAACACTGGTTTTCTAATTTAAAATAATTGTCAACCAAAGACCAAAACTGCATAACTTTCGTTAAGTTCACTCATTGGAAAGTAATTCATATATACTAAAAACACAAGATTAAAAAAACGATCTTAAAAAACTAATCTTGTTGCGAAGAAGCTCATCATCATTCTTGCTTTTGTGTGACGGACCCACTACCGCCTTGTAATGAAATGTCATGTAATTAAAAGTTATCAATTATCAATATCATCAAAGGACACAGTCTCCGCTCCTTTGCTGTCTACTGAAAGACATTCAACATTTCCATAAACATTGACCCTGTCCACCCTCCACATTTAATAAAGTAATCATATTCCTGGACGAGGACCTTTGGATCTTCTTGAGATTTTCGAAAATATACAAGGATCTGTTTGATTGTAAATGAACTGGAACGGAGGTCAACTCAACCCATGAATTAACATAACATGGTGACTTAAATATCACCCTCACCAACGTTCTAAACTTATGACCAACTCATATAATTGACTCAGCATTCCTAGAATTAAGAAATTGCAAAATACTTTTGGCAGTTTTGGCATCCCACCCTCCGCGTGAATTGACTTTTACATGAGGTAACCATCCACTAATATATAGCAAAAACAGATCGTGATTGCCTCTTTCATACAAATATAGTGCTTATAATAATTTAATGGTTATAATAGATATTCAAATGTTCGTTTTACGGACGGAGAACCCCATTTGAGGGTCAAGGTTCAATATCGTCACCATTTTCGGTGATATGGCAAATTATATGGATGGATGGCTAATTTTATGCCACAGTACGTGGCTTACTGTATAATTCAAAGTGAGAGTGAAGAACTTAAAATAACATAAATGCAATGGGTAGATTTTATCATAGATTGAATATTGAATTTAGATCCAATTCAAATCACAATATAAAACTCATAAACAACCCCAATCTATTTCTTTCAACATTACTCACACAAAGTTTTTATAGTTTTCTGGAATTTAGACAGTTTAAGTTTAAGCCAATTATATTTGGATCTGATGATCTGATTCAACTCACGTCAATAAACCTAAATCTAACCAAACGATCTAATCTGTTAAATCCTAATGCAAACTAATACGTTACTCTTTCACCAACAATTACCTGTTTAACAAACTATGGTGAAAGGAATAGCTGTTTATATTATATTTGAATATTTATCTAAAATCCGGACAGGCAGATCTTAAACATATTTTGAACTTAATTATTTAGCCCTTACATTAATTTTGACCATCAGACAAAAAATATTTGTTGCTGCATCACATATCACAAACTTATATCATTATTATATGCCAAGTATTTAGATTTTATAAAACTAGACCATAAGACAAGTATCTAGTGTAGAGTTTAAAGACCGCTAAAAATGTCATGTATTTTAACAATAAAGATTCGCAACTGAAGAACAATCCTTTTAGCCAAGATAAAGTTTTCATTCGAGTTTCGAAAAAAGGATTATACAAGCATTCAACTAGCGTGAAAGAGTCTATAGGAACACATCCAAGGATATGTGACTATCATCCAAGAATGACCTCTGTACAGGTACAGAGGTCATTCTTTTGGGTCAACAATTTATGACACTAATAAACTATTGCAGCATGCCAACTTAAATTACAACCTGTCGAAAATTAAGAACTATTAATGAATACTGGAGTATTAAATATGTATGGAATGGAAACAAAAAATTCCAAAATTTGTATTTGATTTCATTTTTAAAAGTAGCGTTTGAAATTCATATAGAACTTTTCATATTGACCATTACGCATTCGTTCTGTCCGTCCGTCCGTCTGTCTGTCTGTCGGAACCACTTGTCATATAGAACGGTTTGAGCTTCGGACTGAAACTTTCAGGATATTTTGGTATAGGTTAGGTTCGGAAGATTTTGAGTTTCAGCATTCTAGCATTTACGGTTCGAATTTTATTGCGAAATTTCGGTCGAAAATCGAACTCATTGTCATATGGTGGGTAGGGGTTAACTCTAACAACCTTATTCAAATTTAGTGTCATTCGACGCGTCGCATTATGGCAAACAACATTAACATTGGGCGTTTTGACCTAGGTCATACGGTTTGACCTCTAGAGGTCACGAAATGTCGAATTTTCATTTTCTGCATTTTCAAATGCAAAAATGCATTAAACGTATACAGAAAGCATTTCTACATTCAAAATTATATTTGACTTTTGCATGACCTCAACCAAAGGTCAAGGTCAAATGAGGCATTGTGAGATTTGAAGTATTTTCGATACAGAAATGCATAAAACACGTACAAAAAGCGTTTATACGTTCATAATTACATTTGACCTTTGCATGACCTCAATAAAAGGTCAGGGTCATAGCATTTGCTATAGAGCAGACCATTTTTAAAGTCGCTTAGAGAGGTTATTAATTTCCCTAATCTCCTATTCTCATGCGCTTTGGTTTTCCTTTTTGTAGGAACGCTTAAGCGGAACCACCCACTACACGAAAATACACTTTCGTGTTAATGCATTAAAAACAAAGTGCAATCCAATCATAACAAAATTGCACCCTTACTGGTTATGACATAACAAACACTAACAGAATTGTTCCCCACCGGTAGAAGAATATTTACTTTTCTGAAATTATTTTGAAAATTGCATTGTAAACTCACCATTGCATTATCATCATGACCTAATATACCTCAAAATCAGATGAAGTGCGATATTTCTACTTAAGGGATCAAGGCTCCAAGGCACATCATCAAAATATCATCATCCCAGTGGTCCGGGTCAAGTACTATCAGTTCAATAGAAAAAGTACCAAATGCCTTAAACTTTCTCTGCTTTCCGTATTTCATTGCGATGATCTACTCATCATCATCCGGGCCCCAAATAATAAAAACCGAAAAAAATACCCGGGTATTAGATAGCCGAGAATAAACCGGTATAAACGGAGTGTAGATATGGTCCGCGATAAAGAAAATTGCTCTCTGTATTGACCTTGACCTTTGATTGAGGTCATGCAAAGGTCACGTGTGATTTTGAAGGTAGAAATGCTTTCTGTATTCGTATTATGCATTTCTGTATCGAAAATGCTCCAAATCTCAAAATGCCTCATTTGACCTTGACCTTTGGGTGAGTTAATGTAAAGGTCAAATGTGATTTTCAACGTAAAATGCTTTCTGTATGCGTTTTATGCATTTATGTATCGAAAATGCTCAAAATGTCAAACTGCTTCATTTGACATTGACCTTTGGTTGAGGTCATGCAAAGGTCAAATATAATTTTGAAGGTTGAAATACTTTCTTTATGCGTTTTATGCATTTATGTATCGAAAATGCTCGAAATGTCAAACTGCTTCATTTGACCTTCACCTTTGGTTGAGGTCATACAAAGGTCAAATATAATTTTGAACGTTGAAATACTTTCTGTATGCGTTTTATGCATTTCAAAATGCAGAAAATGAAAATGTGATCTTTTGTGACCTCTAGAGGTCAAACCGTATAATCAAGGGCAAAGTGCTCAATGGTAATGTTGTTTGCCATAATGAGAATGATGCCGCATCGAATGACACCAATTTTGTATAATGTTGTCAGAGTGAACCTCTATTACACACCATATATGACGATGATGATGTTTCGACCAAAATTTCGCAACAAAATGCGAGCCATAAATGCTAAAATGTTGAAACTCGAACAGCTCCGAAACATAACCCAAACAAAACCTACCCTAAAAGTTTCAGCTTGAACTGTTCTATATGAAAAGTGGTTCCGACGGACAGACAGACGGACATGACGAATGCATAATTGCATAATGGTCTCTTCATAGACCATAATAAAAACCCCGAAACAAATACTAAAACCCGGGTTTTAACCCTACACAGAGAAGAGAAGGACGTGTTAAGGATTGGGATTTTGGGGTCTCTCTTATTTTCCTTTGTTGAGAGTTGAGTTGAGGCGTTTCTTCCCACACATCCCCACTTGAGGCGTTACCTTCCCACACTACCCCAACCTCATGGGGAGGACCAATAAATCTTGGACTTTTGGGTGTCAACCATCGCGCCAGCCAAGGAATGCTCTACCACCCTCAGCCACACAGAGAACGAGAGAGATCCAGGCACTCTTTCCTCGCCTCGCCCCTCACTCACTCACTCACTCTCCTTCATCAACAACAAAGGAAATTTCACTTCTTCCACTCACGAGAAGTGAACGAGGAACCAACCACTTTGGTTCATTCCAAAATCCAAGATTCAAAGTGAGAGAGAGAGAGAGAGCCCGGAGATTTAGGATTTTAGACATTCAGTCAAGTTTTGAGGCTTGGGACTGGAAGTAGTAGTCGAGGAGACAAAGGTTCACGCTTGAGAGTGTGAGAAGAGTTCCACAAGTTGACTTTTAGCGTAACTTTTACTTAAGAACAAATTGACGTATACTTATGTGTTCCAAGGATCACAATGATGTTTTCAACAACAAAGATATTTATGCAAGTTACCCCAAATTCAAGGGGGTAAGAAGTGAAGGAAAGAGGGATTGATTGCGGTTTTTTCCCCTGGACCGGTTTCCATGATTTGAAGGTCAAGGCCAAAGTATCTTGTACATCCTGGCTGATTGTATTGTAAGTAAGACGAGTGGTGGTGGTTGGGACGCCAAGTTCAGGCTGGGCTCTCTGGCTCCACCACCGGAAGAAGTGAGGTCCACCACCGGCGAAGGTGGAGGAGGTGGTGAAGGTCAAGGTGGATTGAGTGGTGGGGAAGAAGAAGATAGTGGAAGTGGTTGTGGTGGTAGGTGTAGTAGTAGTGGAGGTGGTGGAAGTGATTGTAGTAGTAGTGACGGTCACAGTACTCCCATTAGAGGTCAAGGTCAATTACAACCACCACCTCATCCTCTTGGGTCAGCCTCCTCATCTCCGTCATCATCATCAACTTCTAATATTATTGGACCTTTGTTTTCAATGCGGTTTGAACCGCCGACGACTCTCATGCCCGAAATGGCATTTCCTCCCTTCCTTCTCCCACGAGCCCCACACTCCTCAGGTCCAGGGGGTGATTTTTCAGTGTCATCCCTCTTGGGTCAATCCCCGTACCTTCCTCTTGGTGGACCAGGTGGATATCCCCTCCTTCCAAAACTTGGACATTATCCTCCACCCATGACCGTTGGTTCACCCGATGACCTCCGACCCCTTCGTGCTCTACCTCCAGATGATGATGGGGTTGTGGATGACCCTAAAGTTACCCTGGAGGGTAGGGATTTATGGGAAAAATTTCATAAGTTAGGAACGGAGATGGTGATTACAAAGTCTGGACGGTGAGTGTTTTCAAAATTTTAATTTTTACAAAAATTTGATAAGATGGAAAACTGGAAGTGCTAAAAGTCCTACCGACACTTTTTTGAGATAAAAGTTCATAGTGCATACTTTGGTTAATTGGAATAATGCAAGTGAGAAAACCAGATGAGACATAAAGGGATCCATTCCATGAACATAAATTGGCATATTAGCAAAATGAAGATCTCACTTTTTATCATTATGCAAAATCTTGAGTCAGGTTAGTTGGTTGATTGCAAAATAAACTAAATTTCCTATCGGTTCCGGTCGAAATTTTAGTAACCGCATTCCTAAGAATAAGAAAAAACTTGATTCAACATTCCATCAAAAATATTAGACCGCGGCCGCATCTTAACCTAGAACTTGACCCATCTTAATTTAATAGCTTGAGTTTAACAAGTTAGTTTCCTCATATCTTTCTTGAGTCTCTGGATGGATGGATATGTTGTGACATAAATTATTATGAGTGGAGGAATGGAATGAGACCAAAGGCAAAAATAAAACGTGGGAGCTGACTGATCGGAAAGTTTTTTTTTGTATTGAAATGTTATTTATTTTTAATAACTTGAACTCCCAAGACCTTTTGATATCTAAAACTCCGTCTGAATCTCATTAACAGAACCTTACTAATGTAGTTGAAGGATTATGGATGATAAGAATAGGATTATTGTTAAGAGTGGAAGCACCTTTCTTTTGCACTTTGCAAAATTGACTGGTTCCTTCTTTTGCAACATTTTATTTTGGAGATTTATCAATATTAGTGGGGCTGAAGCTGGTTGAATGAAAAGCTCATGGCTGGAATTATATTGCTAAATATATTTACAAACTGTACTTAACAGTTAACACTAGAGCATGGACGTTATGATCTTTTGATCTGTGGGACTCAGGTGGAATTGTAATTTGGAATCAATGGATCATTCAAGTCCAGAAAGCTTATTACGATTACAAATCCTTAATTGGTTCAAATATCTTTCATAATAATAATTGTCTCATCATGGAATATCACCCTTTCTCATTATATCCATCACCAACCAACATGCTCATCAACATTGCTTAGGGTTGAGCCATCTTCGTCTGGTCTGAGCCGTGTCAGGAATAAATGATTTAGACCTTATGAAATTTAAGAAAACAATTAGTTAATCACACTTAATCCAATGATTGTGCTTTTAAAAATAACTTGTATTTGTTTAGAAAAAGATCATTTCACAAAGTTTACATCCATTTTGGGTAGGAATTTCGAAATTTTCCCTTGAAGTACTATTATGTAATCTTGGATTTCGGGTGAATATGAAGGACCATTATTGGTCCGAGGATTTGAGATTCTTCCCATGTTCAGTTGCATGTCTCTCCGTTGTAGTCGCCACCTTCTCATGAAGAGTCGGGGACTCAAAAACCGGACGGAGAAAAGAATGGGTTCAAACCGGGTAGGTTAGGAAAACATCTACTTACTTGCAACGAAAAAGAATGAAAAGTAAAATCTGGAACAAAAAGCTTGGGATACATTCTATCAAGCTACTATATTTTCCAAAACGGTTTGGAATTTCTGATAATTTTTGGTTAGTTTTAATTTTTTTTAAAAAAATGACAATGTTCTCTAAATGATACATATACAAATATGAAGGACTTGCTGTAGAAATTCCAACATGAGCAATTTCTGATTAGATAGGTGTCATGTCATGTGAACTTGGTTTTGAATTTGAGATTAGGTGTTATTAGTAAAATGCACAGGAAGGGAATATTTTGGAGGACATACAATTTAGAACTAATTAGTGATAAGAACGTCTTTCACACCACCAATGTGTTCCTTTCTGGACATCACAAAAAAAATTATCCTCCACCTTATATTGTGTCATTCTGCATTCCCTTCAAACAAATACATCTTTAAGTTTAGGGGTAATAAAAGACATTATGACAACCTATGTAATATGTCACCATACAAAACGCAATAGGAATAAATGTCCTTGATCAATTTTATTAAATATTAATTTACTCATGTGTGGAATCATTTCTTTCAATCCAAGATTCCATTCAGGTATGAGGTTATTTGATGATAAAACATTTATTTATGGGACATTAACTTTGTCTTGAAAATTCGGGGGTTGTTTAATTGTTTTTGATTTGACACTCGATTCTCCTTTTCTCCTAAATGTATTTATGACATAAAACATATATGATAGTAGAGCGCCTCAAAGTATGTACAAGAATTGTAATTTCGTGGTTGATGTGATGCCTATTTAGAGATATTACATTATGTTCAGTGCAAGTGAATGAATGTGAGAATGAGGGGCAATTAGCACATATTTGACACCCCTTTAGTGATATTTACAATTTACTCTGAATCCCTTGTTAGATTTTTAACTGGTTAAATTGAAAGTGTTGAGTTGAGGGGAAGGAAGGGGTTCCTTGAATTTAAAGGTGAGATTTGGGCAATTGGGATTTCAGTTTAGGCAGAAGGATAAATACGGTATATAAAAGATAGTGCATTGATGTTGTATTGTTCTGATTTTGAGAATAAATTAGAGGATTGACAACCAAAGGGGAGGCCTCGTTAGTGAAGCATAATCATCCTTATCCAATAAGTCAGGGTAGATTACAAAGGACAAAAAAGTTGTTTATGCATGAACAACATGATGTTTTGATTTCTTTCTATCCTAGGAAAGAGACATTTGTAGGACGAGATTACTTAATTAAGTATTTGGATTTGTCCTCGCACCATTGATTACTAAAACAACCAATTTGACTCAGAAATTGAAGAAAATAACGTTCGGTTTCCATCTCCACATTATTTGGATTTTTCTACAAGGAGAAAGTTTTTAATCATAAAATTGTCAACAATAGAATTGTAGTAGATTGAATTAAAAAACCAAATTCTTGAGCAAAAGGTCTGGAGTCACTCAAATTTCATGTAAATAAAATGGCTTTGAAGTTAGATGACCCAACACCTAAAATTAAAATGGATAATAATTTGCACGTGCGACCTCAGGTCAAATTATTTTTACTTTCACAGCCCTGAAATTGTAATGGAAATACTTAAGGGATAGTAACGACGATTAAGACAAAATTGATAGAAGACAGAAGTCCTCAAAAGACAACTAGAAAGAGCCCACTCAAGAAGATTATATTTGAGTTACTTTCAAAGATTTACTTTAGCGCAACCTACATTTGTAATGTCAACAAAATGAGAGTTGAACGGACTCAAGAAAATAAATATTTGGTTCGGGTCGGGTTTGTGCCGGTAAAACCGAAAAGGAATTATTAAGTGGACACTTCCTTTTCTCTCTTATGATATGAGTTATTATTTATGATCGGGAGGATGAATAGATGAGAAGAATAGGACATTAGGTCCTTGTTCCTTAAGGTTTGAAGACTTTTAAGGACCCCAGCCAAAGGGTTACACAAGAAGGGCCGTCATTGTCCTTGACACAGAGAAATTGCATTAGTTCCATATATTCTACTTTTCTAGTTCTTGGATCAGAAAGGCCTGCCCTGGCTGGACTAGACAAGACAAAACCAAGACCATTTAAGATCTTTGTGGAAGTACTTTTGGTTTTTACTATTGTTAAAGATGTCCAAAGAGGTAAATTAAGGGTCCATCCTCAATTCCTTTGAGTGAGTGATAATGAGCTTCAAACAGAATTCAAACAAATGGCCCATGGTCAGTTGTGTTGTTGGTTGATGATTAAGGGGTTGAGTTTCATGAAAGAAAAGAGATGAAGAAGTTTGTCTGTCTCTGAGTAATTTTATTATTGTTTGTTCAATTTCATAAATAAGGACTTCCCAAAGAGAAGGGATTTTTTTAAACTCAAGTTCTCATAATTTATTTTAGTATTCTTGAATCCCTTTCTTAAAACAACTGACCTGACCTGACTAAACAGTTGAGTTGAGTGATGAGATTGTTGAGGATCCCTTACGCACATAAGTAGCCAGATCATGGTTAAAAGAGATTCATCCTCATCTTGTTAAGGTTGTTCTGTATATTATATATTATCCCTACCTGACCAAGTCGTATATTATTAATCAGGGTTTTCTTAACACTCATATTCTTGTTTTCTCTATATCGAATGGGATGACCCTATCCTCTGTATCCCTTTTGACCGGACTCAATGGGTGATCCTTTGGCGCCTGAGTCTCGGAAGGGGTCCAAGTCCAAAGGCGCGAGCCAACCAACCTTTCCCCTCCTCTCACTGATGATGAAGTGAATATTTACATTGTTCCTATTCTTCTTTACTTTACCTTCTTTCTATTCTTGTGATTATTATCCTCAAAACTTTTATTGGTTATGGTCTGGATCACTTTTACTTTACACTTTACTTACTTGGTTTCAATTTAAGTGAGACTTTTAACTGACTGAAACTTTTCCAGGCTCACACCTTTTTTTTAAAAAAAAAAACAATAAAGTTCATAACCTCCAAAACTCAACAGCTTGACCTGTAGAGTATAAGGGTCATTCTCTACATTTTGTTCATGTATCCTGTAAAGTAAAGGAGGTTTTATAATTGTAACCCTTTGAATTAACAATTTCTTCATGACATTAATAAGGTTGGTCCGTCGATTCTAAGGAATCAATAATATCTTTTACCTGACTCGGACCCTGACCTGAAGATGACAAATCAGACAGAGAGGTTTGAATGTGAGATGCTAAATAGGTACAATCATCATCTTTGGATGGATACTATAGAATCAAAATTCTGAAGTAGTGAGCCACCCTGCTGAGGTTAGGAAAAGCATCCTCCTCCTGAACATTTGTATTATTACATCTTTAAAAAGGTGTATTTATAGTGAGTCTAGCCAAAAAATTCAAACAATTCTCTTCCATCCATGCCATAATATGATACACACATCATGGTTATTTATTATTTATGACCATTACTACTATACAGTGGTTTACCCTCAATTATTGAATGGTTTGAGTGATTTTATTGTTGATAAAATCAATCTTAAGACATTTGAGCTGTGGAAAATAATTATGAGAAGAGGAGATGTACTGTTAAGTTGTAAAAATACTCTTTGAGGAATGGGGTGTCTAGGGGTCATTTGTTGATCCTTCTCACATTCTTATCAAGGTTCAATCCGTCTGCGAATTTATTACTGTGAGAAACTGTTTTGTAAAATGTATATAAATATAACTGAGAGGATGAAAGGAGTGGGTATTATGATAGGAATAAAAGAATTGATTAAACAGGGGCGTTCAATGTTTTTCACTCTGATGTGTACGGCAAAGTTTGATTTGTGAAAATCGTCTACTTCCGGTTAAGTATATCATCATCCCTCTTTTTTTGAAGAAAATAGTGAATTCGCCACATTTCACATGAGTCCTTTAGGAATTTGATTTTTTTTTCTCCAAAAAGTTCAAAGCAAGGTTCATAAAATACAAGATAAAGAAAATATTGTTATTAAAATGAGTGAAAAAAAATGTTGTTTTTGTCATTTCTTTGACTCGGATCTGACTGGATACCATGGACCCTGACTCTTCATAATATACGATTCAGATTTACTCATCCATTTATATTTGATTATTACACAAATAAGAAGTCTCTCATTTTGTATTCATCACCAAAAAGTATCTTTTTGATGATTTGAAGAAGCTTGCTTTTTGAAGCTAGCTCGTGCCTGTTCCTTATTTCCTATCATCTCTTCTGTCTCCGATTTAAAATGATTATCACGAGTCCGTGGATGTAGGATGTAATGGTTCGTCAACAAAATGAATATGATTTTGAAGTAGGTGTCCATTCTGTCCCTTGGAGGAAGGTAAGGATTAAGCTTAAGCTTGGCCGGAATACCAAAAATTCATGAAACATTTCTTTCTGGCTGTTGTTGTTGAATGAGAGGAAAAGTGGTAGGCAAATAAAAATATGATAACAAAAATTCATGATGGTAAATTGTAGTGTTGTGTAAAGTTGAAGATCCTTCTTATTTCTTACACTCTGTCCATAATAATAAGGTCCTTTTGTTGGTTGGGATCTACTTGTTGTGTGCTTGATCGATCATTTCATTGGTTTCACTCACACATCACATCATCATCATCCCAACAATTTAGCAAACAATGCACTCTGTAATCATCATGAATGGATCAGATCTTGTCTTATTCTTATTTCTTATTTGAGGATCAGAAGAGAGATGCTGGGAACGGAGTAGGTTATAGGTTAAATGAAGATGAATGTTGAAATATTTGCATATTTAGGATATGAATGAGGACATGTCCAAGGTCATATCCCTCAGTTTACTAATTTAAATGTTCATGTCCCCTTTAAAGAGTGATTTGTTAATTTAATAATGCTGTTGTGCATTCACATGAGTATTTTGAGTGTATTCTTTTATTTTTATTTTGTTTATAAAAGTAAGTGCAATTGTGGAATTTTGATACTATGATAGTAAAGTGAAATATTCATGTCAATGGATCATTGTTGTCATGAGCTCTTGCCCTGAAAAAATTAAATGAAACCATATCATATCCTCCGGAGACTATAAGAAACAATTGGAATATGAACACTAACAACTTCCTTGCTATTAAAATTAGTTTGAAGGCAGAGTAATATTTCACTGTCCATCCATTATCCTTCTTGTTGTTGTTTTTGTCCCACTGGGCTAAGTGTCAGAGACCTAATCCAAAGATAAGTTAAATTATAAAAGAAAGGGAACCTGAGCTTTACACTTTATACAATTACACAAAGGAAACTAACTATAAATTAATGAAGAGTTTAAGTTACTCTGATGAGATTCGGATCCGTCCCGTTATCATCCACACCAAATACATTATACATGCTAATGTCCAATGTTGATGTGTGAGACTAGATAAAATCTTAAACAAAAGAACTCAAACTCTTCATCATCAACTTTATCCTTTTATGAGGAAAAAGGCTTAAACTTCTCAGAAGTCCACCCAAAATTCATTTAATCGCCCTTTAAACCAATCCTCATTACACAATGGCTAACTAAAGTGGCCACGCATTCTTCATTTAATGTTAGTTAGTTGGAAGAATAGGACATAATGATAACATGGATGATTGTGTGAGGTGAGAGTGAGAGAGAGACCTCCATTGTCCTCATCTCCATTTCATTGAATAGTCATTAAGGGGGCTTGGACACCATGGAAGAAGAGGATTCAGATTCACTCACTGGTATGGTGGTGTCAGGGAGGCCATAGGTGTAATTACTTAATTTATTGTTAACTCACACTTGGTGGCCTCTGGTTGTTTCCTTTTACGTGGTCTGAATTTAAGGAGACTGAATATGAAACTTTTACTTGAAGTCAGTTTTAAGTATTGAACAATACTAGGAAAACACCCTAGCGTGACAAGTACACATGTGAAGAATAAAGGATATGGATTTAAGAAAAACAAAATGCAGATTGAATACCTTGTTCCTTGGGGTTGTTGACTAGTGTCAATAAATCCTGTAGCCATTATAATTAAAGGTGTGGAATGGATACTTTTCCGGGTCTTCCCAACACCTCGCCCCTAACTCTGTACTGTTAAATTATGAATCATTTTATTTTCCTGTTGAGATCCCAACTGAATATGGATGAATAAGGAGAGAGACCAAGAGAGATGGAGAGTACAAATTAAATATCTTGAGGGGTGAGCCATAGAATGTTAACAAAGGATAAATAAATATAATGGGATGAACTTTTAACAAGTGTAGAAGGGCGTGTTAGAATTTAGTTGAGTTGACTTGACAAATCCTAAAAGTCTCTCTCTCTCATTTGTAATGTAATGTAATATTAATTATAACCTGCTGGGGACTCGGACTCTGACTCTCAGGCTGTGGTTGGTTTGATTAAAACTAAAACTAATTTCGCACAACCTAACTAAAGCTTGTATGTGCACTCATTTAATTTAGCAGTTGGTAAATGAACAGTTATTGTTACTTCAAAATGGCAGAGACTTGAAGAAAAGTACATGATTTATAGTACACTTGTAATCAAAAATGGCTTGATTTTTTTTTTCAAAAACCAAGCCAGTTGAAAAAAAAGAAAAAAACTCATTAGCTCAACACTGCACATATCTGTAATTTACTACAGCTTATAATTTAGTACCTTAAACCAAAGTTATTCCTTTTCCAAAATCTTGCTGATGTAACGTAATAAAATTTACAAAAATCAGTTCCCATGGATTTATTCAGTCTCACGCTTAACCTACAGTTTTCCACTTCCTGACCTTAACCATGGATTTTATTGGGATATAATTGTGTACCTTCATCAAGCTGGGCTTATAGTTAGATTCTATATTCTAAAGCATTTCAACTGCATGTAAGTTAAATGTGCTCGTTAAATGAACCGTTGCGAAATACTTAATGTGAGTTTAAAAAAATTGTTTATGTCATATCAAGTATGTTTTCTAAAATTCTAAAGAGACAATCGTGATTTTCTATGTGAACTCCATGATGGCAAGTTTGAGTCTGAAAAATTAGTAGATTTGGTGTTGTGGTGGCGGCGGATACCAGAGATATTATTCATTCTAAAAATCCTTTATTTCACTTCCTTTGCATGAATGACTTTCCTCAAATGGATCTCGTTCCACATTAGGATTTTTCCTGGAGGACTCTCTGATCTTTTCTCTTCCGCTTTCTCCAGAGGCAAAAGAGTGAAAGTAAGTGGGGTCTGGATTGCACCTGACTTGACTTGACTCGTGTCTATATCCCACTCCACGACTACAACACCATCTTCATGACTAACAAATCCAGAGGACATCTACATATTTTCTTACACGCTTGCTCCAGGGCTTGCCTGAAGTAGAAATGGGAAGAATGCTGAATTACACAACTTGAAGCCCCTTTATTTTCTTAATACTACCACTGTTCTAAACTTTAAAGTTTTTTTCGACTTTCACCAATTACATTTTTATAATTGGGCAGGATAAATGTCTGGGTCACAACCAAAGGATCTGGTCCAAGGGCTTGTATGCAAACTTATCAGAATCAATATTATACTACCATCTGCCAGCACTGTAAAGAATCGGGATGAATGTACTGAAAGTGTGACCAGGATAGTTTAGTTTTTAGTTAGAGTGCAAGCATATAGAATTTAAAGAAAAACTTTGCATGTTTGATCTCTAATTAGTTGGAAGTCAGAAAAGGTGGGAGGTTCCTGCAAAATTGTTTTCTTTTGACCCTTTTCCTGAACCTCAAGGATTTTCTCACTCTCTCATTCATATATCCATAAAAACTATTGGTGGCAGTACAAAAACAAAAAAGTATACAAATAAATTCTCTTATTAGTGGGTAGAAAGTAGTCTTAGCAAGTTTACGAAATCATCGAACATATCTTTCTATAAACTTTACCACACCATTATAATTATAGTTGTACCTTACCAAGTCCGACCTAACTCAGGTGGGTATCATAGATTAGGCTCCCTGAGTCACCCACCAATTCCAAGGAGAGGAAGACAGACCACACACCTATGACATGCAAACCTTAAATACTAATTCCGACCTGTATGGACTCAATTCCATTCAGTGTGGGTGTTCCAGGAATCCTGTATTATATTTTTTAGCCTATTGTTTAGGGATAGGGAAAGTAGTAGTGTAAATTTAGTAACTCGAAAAGAAAGGGTTGATTCAGGACCGTGACTGAGTTCAAACTTTGGTTGGATTCCACTTAATTCTTGTCCCCATCCGTCCTTCACACCACCACGAGAGAACCCAATAAAAAGCACCTTTGAAGGTGTCATGTTCAATGTGTTCTCCGGGAATTTTTCCATGAAAGAGAGAGAGAGAGCAAGAGGGCATAACCACAGCCATGTTGTCCACTTTTTCTCACTTCCGTTTCTCCCTCTGGACAAGTCACGCAAAGTCACATTTTCATTCCCATCATCACCACCATCACCTTATTCCACCACTTTCTTCTAATTCCAATTTAGTTTTAGCTATAGTTTACCTTTACAGACTTTTCCAACTTCTGTTGCTTTTTTATATTTGTAGATCGGCGTGAGTTAGCAAAGAGATTGTATGAGGGCAAAACAAGTAGTACTTTATTAACAGGATCAAGTGACCCGGTTAATAACAGTTAAGTAGTTTAGTAAAAGCTCACTCGATACAAAAAAAAACGAGAATCACCTCTGGGTTTAAACAATTCAAAATTTAGAAAAGCGGAATGTATGGAACAGGCTTGCCCTTAATTATTAACCTCAATTCGATAGCTTTAATTCGGCTGGCATTCTAGCATACAAGCCGAAACATAAAAACCATTTAAAAATTCACAAAAAAGTGAAGAATTTTGAGCAACATTCAATCCTCATATCCGTACAGTTCAGTTTGATTTTGATGCTATAAGTTATAATACAGTAAATTCTCCATTGTTATTATTATAATAATTAATTCTATTGTCTATTCGAATTCTGATTTGAAAGGTACCATAGCGTAGTGAGACTTTGACAGCTCCATCTCACTCCTCATCATTTTTTTTTTCATCATTCAATAAACCTCTGCTCTTGAGTTGTTGAGCCCTTGAAGAACTTTGGTTGCTTCTGAACCATATTTAATATCCCATTGGTTCAACAATCCTCTTGCACTAATAAAAAGTAATCCATATAGAAATGGGATCTTTGTAAAACTTTGGTCCATGAGATTGGGATAAAAATGGATTACAATCGGTTTAATTCCTAATTTCCCCTCCTCCCTTCATCATCTTCTTGAACAATAAAACCCCCTCTTGTCTTGTTCCCTTTTTATGATTTTGATTGAGGCTTTGTGTAAATGATGATGGAGGGATGATGGAAGGGGAAATATACTTTTTTTTTTGCTTTTGTTCTTCAACATCATCATCAGGGAAAACTCAAAATTCGATGAGAAGTTTTTGAAGGACTATAACTATATAAAATACAAATTACTACTACAACCGTGAACCCGGAGATTTTTGATGACGGACATGAATTTTTGTCAAGAGGGCCTCCATCATTGCCCTTTCCAATGGCAATGGTTAAGTTAGTTTGAGGAACATTAGGAATAAGGTTCATGGTGATGATGGCTGAAGGCTCTCTCTCACTCCAAACAATAATACTGTTAAGTCCAATTTTATTAGTTCAAATTGGAGGAGGTTTCGACTGACGACGTACTCAAATTCATACTCTAGACTTCACGATTCTTCATCCACATTTCTATGTGTATGTTTGAGATTATTTTATTGAGAGTATTTCCCAAAGTACTACTGACAAGTCAATGAAATTTTGAATAGAACAGAAGTATAGGTTTACAGGGTCTTAATTTTGAGAGTTTTTGGTTGGGTCAGGGAAAGAGATCTCTTCTGTTGTATTTTGAATATACTGACAAAATGAAGCGAAGAAGTACAATTTAGTCGTTGAGGGATATTATTGATCATGGCTGAATCAAATCGTTTGAGGCTAGATATCCTGGACAAAGCCATCAGCTTCAGATCAGGCGGGCAGATGTGAGCTTGTTTAAAAGAGTATTATAATATAAGGTGTAACTTAACATTTAAAGTTTGGTAAATTTTTGATACTCTAACTAATTTCAGAAAAATACTTTCCCGACCTATTGTATTATACCACTAAAAAGTTCATGAATTTTACATCAAATCAAGAAAAGTCTCCCTGTGAGGCAGGGATACTTTAAATTTTTTAGGCATATACCATTCTCTAACATTTTCCGAAGATGTATTTGTATTATGATTAACCATTTTTGCGTACATTAACAAATCTTTACTTCTCATGATTTATAAGAGCAATCCACCAGATTACAATTTAGGGAAGTCCCTAAAATAGTTCCTTCATACTCTTTTCTTGGCTTACTGTTACTGCTGGACCTAACCAAATATCCCAATCCCAAAGAGACCGATCCACCACCGTGTCTGGCTGCTGCTGGAGCAAAAGACAGTCCCGGTTCAAATCCTCGCACTATTTTATCACAAGAGACTTAAAACAATGAAGGTCTCAGTTTAAACGGATTGGGATTTACAAGGACAAAGAAGAAACCGAAGCTTTAAAAGATTTTAAGAATTGATAAGAACAGGGATGACCCTTCTTGTTCTTCTTCCAAAAACTTAGCCCAGCTCCAAAACAGAATTAAATAATAACGTTAAGGGACCGCCATCTCTTCCATCGTTATTATCTTCTATTCTAACTAAACCAGGAAGGAACAATTAAGAAGGACCCTTCATCATGAAATGATATACTAAATCAGTCAGTCAGTCTCATTCCATTCCATAAGCATACCTCCCACTCTTGAGTTGAGATTGAGAGAGACTTTTGAGACCAATATACTGTTTTGCAGGGCTAACTAATAGTTTTGAAGCTCAAGTTTTTCTCAGCTTCACCGGCGCCCACCAATTCATTTGGTTCGTTGAACCTGAAAAGGATGAACTCATTCCATGAGACACAGAAAATATCCCTTGTTCTTGTGTATATGGATTTGTGTTAAAATTTGAAGAGTAA
>JAQIYE010000102.1:0-17962 GCA_034699765.1 Xenyllodes armatus
CCTCATACACACCATCCACGACAAATTTAATTTCCACATTGAACTCAACATCAAAATTAAGCTAGACCGAAATGACATAAAACTACAAATGATGCATCCATATCTGAACGGACATTCCAAAACGTTTTGTACAAGTATTTCAAAAACACACTAATTGTCTCTCATTCAAAAATTAACCTTGAAATCATGAAAAATCTTTTAAAACCTCATCATGGACCAAACCATGTACCAGACCAGACAATATCCTTTCTTAAAAGGAGTTTTACAGTTTATTACAAACTTGTTCCACCACTCAATTCAACCAAGATACTTGTTCGTTTGAGGTTACCATTCTTCCGCTATAATTTTTTTGTATCTTGCCTGACCGAGGAGAGGGGGTCGTCTCTTCTAACATAACATAACATAACGTTCAAACTAGTAATGGTAACTGAGGTTCCATTGCTTGCTTGACTGGATGAATCCAGCGGAACGAGCGAACGAATGAAGAAGCAAAAGCACAACAACAGAACACAGTGAAACTAAAGCACTTATCCCAAAAATCCAAGCTCAACTTTGAGCCTCACAATTCGCATCCTCACCAGTTCTCTCCATAACCTCGAGGAAAGTGGAACTCATTCAAATAGAAAAGAAGGAAACAAAGAGGCCAATTGTATGGTAGGGGCATCATATGCGAAAATTCTAAAACAAAACAAAAAGGTCTAAACAAAGTCAAAAACAACAAAAAAGTAATTCACTGGAATTTCAAACCCCCCAAAATTCAAGATTTTTCTTAGTTTTATTTCTTTTATTATTTCTTTGAGATTTAGCCCCAAGCCTTTTGGCCGTACTCTTAATCCTTTGTACTTTTTTTTTTGCAAAGTTAACTAATTTCAAGTTTTTGATTTGATTTTGTTTTACCATTTTTTGGTTTTATTTATAATTTAACCTTTTTCTTTTCGGGGGTACTACACACTACAGGTCCGTCCACCAGGTGATTTTTTTTTTGCAAAAACCAAAACTATCCAACCGGATATCATCATCTCCTTCCTAAAGTGAAGCTCCAGATTGTTTATAAACAATTTGAAGTGTTGAGAAACAAAAGTCAAAAAGTGGTGAGGAGGTCCATTGAGGAACTTTGGTCCATTCTTTCTTATACGACAGAGGGCAAAAAGCTCAAGATCCTTCTCGTAGACACGACACAAACTCATTCCATTCTTCATCCACAAACAAATACAGCTGATTGAGGCAATTGTTTGTTCAGAGAAGACAATCCAATACCAGGTCAAGGCCAAGGAATCAATTGAAGATCTTATCATCTGATTAAGTAAGTTTTAGCCATTTAGATTGGTAGAATAAGCATTAAAAGAAGATTTCAAATTAAATAAGTCATAAAGCAGTCTAGGGGTTAGGGCTTAGGGCTAGGTGCAAATTTCTAACATTTCTGGTTGAGAGAGAAATGAGGATTTTTGATGGTTTCTTAAAGGGAGGCCAAATGCGAAATGCCCCTGACAGAACTTGATTGACAACTTTTTTACGAATCCCTTTTTGGGGGTATTATTTAGCGTTTTCCCATTGTATAGACACTAGACTAAACAAACATGACAATGAGAGAATATGTTGCGTGGAACAAAGTACTGTTTAGAGATATTTTGGCTGATCCTACAAAATTCATTGTTCTAATAATAGTCGGGCTCATTTGAGCCCTTGGCCTTCTCCATTCCTATCACAATCACAATAAGTTCAAGTTCCTTCTGTTTTGTGCTTGGGACTTAAAATGAAAGGGTTAATATTGTTGTTGGAGTAGGATATCTTAAGATGAAGGCTTCATCCAAAGGGTTGGTTCATTTAGAAATGAATGGGATTGAAGGCTTTTGACCTTTACTTTAAATTTTACTGTAAACTTGAACCTAAAAGTTCAACTCAGGACAATTTGAGTTTATTATTTTAGAATCCTATTAGTCTTTCAGTCAGGGAAAACCTTTTTGTGGAATTTAAAAATTTAGAAAAGTTAATTTTTCCCATCTCCATATGTTTTTAGTTCCATCCTTTTGTTTGCTTTCCTTGGAAATATTCCAAGATTTTAAAGGGATTTAATGTATGGTACATCCCTGGTAGGTCAGGTATTGAATTTGCTAAAATGGCTCCGTATATAGAACTTACTAGAACATTTATCAAGATCCTCCAGTGTCCATTTTCATCATGAAAAATACCACTTACGAGTAATAAGTGAATGTCTTAAAAAATCAAACAAAGCCAAGCAGAGTGCATTGATTGCGCCTTGCTTGTGATCCGCACGAGTTTTTGGTTAAGTTTGTTTACAAAATAATTCCTTGAACTCAAACCCCATTTGGGTTCAAATATGATTTAAAGACACATATTATCCTATTATTTTTGTCCAGAAATATTGACATTTAAATCAATAAACATATACAAATATACCCTTTAAGATCATTTATCAAAAACGTAACCCTCCAGGTTCATGGAACTTCCTAGTTCCTCCTCAGTTTTGATCTTGTCCCTTCAAGTCATATTGTCATATCAAATCAAATTTTTGATTTTGATTATGAAATTGTCTTGAATCATTCTTATCCTGTCAAAACATATTTTTGTGTTCTTAAAGCAATCATTGGAAAAACAAGAGTTTGTTTTTTGAGAAGGAAACCTTCAAAGATTTTATGATTTTTTTCTTCTGTCATATCATATCTCTTGGGAACGGGATATACGGGCCCATCACTAATGAACTGACAAAGATGTTCATCTCATAAGTATATAGAAGGAAAGAGAGTAATAATCTCAACTTTATCTTCATCTCAACCATAAAGATGACATATTGAATTATATTATGGGTTGATGAGAGTTCTCTGATGTCAATTTAATGTAATAGCAAGAGGAAAAATATCCCCTTGCCTACTTCTCGAGTCAAAATTCAAACCTTTATCAAAATATCACTTTTTACTTCAATCCAGCTCAAGGTGATCTTGTGGAATCGTAAAACTAATGTTATGAAGAATCTAAAATGTATTTAAATGTACATTCTGGTATCTTAAAAATATACATACACACAAACGCTAAGGAAGTTTAAGGTATTCAAAAACAGGAACCTTCGTTCCTTTAAAACTTTTATATTTATGTGAATGAAATCTTTAACGTTTAGCGTTCATTGACCATTAGGATTTGTAAATGTCAATAAATATCCAATAGTTGATTTAGAGTAAATGCCCAAAGACCCAGAAAATTATGCTTAGAGACATAAATTATATAAAAGGAATGTTTCTTTATGATATAAATTATGTCTCATCATCAAGATTTGGTTTAGAAATAGTAGGTCAAATCCTCTCTTAACATTCTGGAGCCTCAGAGGAACGGCAACCTTCTCTTGTCCTTTAAGATTGGATTAGGTACGCTCTTTCCATTTTGACTGTAATAGAGGCTGAAGGGGTAAAACGAGGCCAAGAATTTAGATCACTTAATGACTCTGGAATGAGTAATGTCCATGTTATGTGGCAATCACTTTCATTTGAACATTAAATTTTTAGAGATGAAGAAAATTAGAAGAAGATTAAGAATGAAGATCATTTTGTTAGTTCTGTTAGTTTGAAGCTCATCATAATTTATATCAGTTCCATCCATCCAAAAGGTCCTCTACCCATTTCATATGTAAAAAAACCATTTTCATATCCAGTAAGATAATTTTTATTAAATATCTCATCATCATCATAAAGATTATTGAACTATTTGAATTGGTAGTATATATGTTTCTGTGAATATTATAGCCATACCGTTCCAGTCTTTGTTTCATCTTCAGAAATTACATCTTATTAGCATCTGATCTGATTGAGCTAGCGAGCTCTATTTTCTATTCCGTATTAGCCAGTAGTGTCCCGTATCTTATTAGTGGTAAAACTGGAATGTTTACGTGTGAGAAGGTGCGAAATCTTAGCTCTGTGCAAAGAAAAATACATCAATTATTGAGTCTTGGGTTTTTAGACAGACAGACAAAGCTCATCCAGGGGGATATGCTCATGAATTTGTTGTTCATTAAATGCTTTTATATATATGTTTCCGTAGTCAAATAAGGTTCTCGAAATTATATGAAATGATGAAACCCCCATTACAAAAAATGTTCCTATTATTTAAAAGTCGGGCTCATCTCATCATCATCAGTAAAGACTTCAATTTTTTTTGCAAGTCAGCTAGCTAGTAGTGGTCCGCTGCTGTGATGATGTTATTGTAGTAGTAGTTGGCAAGTAAAGGCTCAAAACAACACCGCCACCTTTAGATTTTAATACGTGCATTAAATTGTTATTATTTTTTATATGAGAGAGAGAGGGTTAGGATTGAAGATTGGAGTCTGGTTTAGTGATGATCGTCCTACGAACTCGACACTATTATAATAGAACAGACTTTGACTTAAATGCGTTTTACATATTCAACATGATGAGGTTTATGTATTTTATTTCGGGGGTTCGTTGTTGTTCAATTTGGCAGGATTTGGTACGGATGTTGATATGAACGAGTCTCCTGCTGGTTGTTGGCTCTTTGGCTGGAGTTGTTTTCTAACTAAGTAATAAGTTAAGGGAAGACCTTGAAATGACTACAATTCATATTTGTTCATTTCGAATAAATTGAAGAGGAATCTTGAGGCACATGGATGGAATCATGGAAAAAGGGTTAAACAAATTACAGACAGGAGGAAGGATGGGAGATCATAATGGTCGTAGAAATCGTTCTGATGTATTTTGATATCTTTTCAATTTATGAGAGCATCGCAGTCGTCGTAGCTTTTGTTTCTCGAAGTTTCGACAAACATAGAAACTCTCACATTTTGAATGTTTGGAACATTTACTTTTTGACCCTGATCCTGATGTTTGTCAAACTTAACAAAGAGGACATGACAATGACAATATAGTAGATAACTGATAAATGTTATACATACAGTATTATTTGCTCATTATCTTTACTCATGGTAAATTTACTACTCCAGGGATCATTATAAAGAAGAAAGGATTAACACTTAAAGGCAATCATTTTAGATATATAAAAACTGCAAAAGTCCTTGTCAATTGCCTTTGGATGAAATCTGATAAATTCTAGACGTGTCCTTTTATATAAGCACTTGAAATTTGGAACTGGAAAATTTGATAGACTCACTCACTCAAATTAAAATCAAATTTTTCGTTCAGGCCGTTGCATACATACACATTACATATTATTTTATAAGTTCTAAGGCCAAACACTTATTTAAATACACTCATAATGAGGCACTTTGGTCTTTATCACTTCTATTTCTAAATCCATGCTCAGACTCTAAGTTCTCAATTAAATCCACTGAACTGTACTCAATTATGACAGTAAAAAGTATTAGGAAATCAGGCAGGACTCGTAAAATTCGAATTAATTTTGGAACTCGAGTACAGTTAGACTTTTTTGAATTTTAAGTAATTGACTCAAATACGCTGTACTGATGATGTATTCTTAACCGAGAGCTGAATTTACTCCTACCATATTTTGGAATTGGAAATACTGTATAGAGTACCATCAATTAATGCTACTTTAACGATCCCATATATTAGAGGCATAGATTATGCAAATCTTTAAACTCTCATCTTCTAATATTGTACAATATAGAACCTTCTGTTGGAAATCGAGGCTGTAAGTAATTATTATGACAATGGGTTCCCGTGGGGCTCATATTACTTTTATTTTTTAGGCTAATGTTTTCATAGTGGCAAAGATACGTAAGAGTACTGAAATGCCTGCGCTGACCGCAGACTAAAATTGAAATGTTGTAAAATAGAATTAAGATGGCCGCTTCTACTTTATCGTGTATCAATTTTTAATGTTTTGTGACAAAAATTGCTGTATTTTTTAATTAGCAATGTCTGTGTTCCAGAAGTGCGTCAAGTTGTCCCTTCAATACGTCGTATTATTGTTTTATTATGGGATCCCTATTGATCAGTCTCATTTTAAACCTATTTTTAAGGAACTTGTCTGACGTGGCAGTGTATTGGAATGATACATAATTAATCGCTCTTTTCTCGGTCGTTATACCTTAAAATAGAAAATGTGAAATAACAAAAGAGGGACTACGATTTTACGTCTATTAGTTGGATTTTTGTAATGCAATTCATACAGAATCCGGCTGACGGAACGATATTTCCCTTGTAAGATTACTACTATTCGTACCATTTCATAAACTTTACTGGACCATTTTGAAAAACGAAGTAATTAATCTCATATCACCGTCCTCCTTCTCAAGTTGAATTTCAACTTGACCTTAAGTAATTGTGTATTAATCAAACAAGATTCATCCGTTAAGAGTTAAATCGTCCGTAAACCGCAAATGTTATTGCTATTACATATTACAATGTCGGTAAAGTATTAACAGACAGGCCCCACTGGTCGTAAAAACAAAAGATTACACAAGCCCGAATAAAATACCATCCAACCAATAAAAAAATTAGTATAGCATTTCCCCTAACAAACAAACCGAATGGATAATTAATCACATGATGATTTCAAAGAAAAGTCGTATGGATAGTTAATGGTTCCCCATACACTTTAGGTCTATACAATTGTATTCATATTATGAGTTGTTTTCCCAATACCCAACATAACAATAATAATAAAAACAAGAGGATGGTGGTAATTGTATATGACCTTAGTTTAGATTAAACCTTGTGAATAATTTCCAGCTCATTCTAACATGCTTTGGAATAATAGAATGTTTTCGAGCTTGTCAAGTCAAGTCAAGTCAACTTTTCGCATTGGGAATATTGTTATTGGGATGGATATAGATAGATGCCCAAAGGGCAAGTAGTATAAAAAATATTTTTTTGATTCAGAACTCAGCATCATGAAAACCCTCAACTGAAATATAACATTGATTTGAATTGAAGTGTTTGAGAATTTAACATTCATAACTAAACCCATATTCAGAATTTCAAGCCAGAAGGGAGCTAAAGTTAAAAATTTTGATTAAGGATGATGATCATGAATAATTAGGCTTGTTTTACTTGTCTTGTAAAACTACTTAATTCAAAGTCATCAGAAAAATGGAGAGAGCGAGAGAGACCGCGAGCAAAACCTCTTCTGGTCTACACATAATAATAATTCTAGGAATTTATTCAGTGAAGAATATAACCATGATAAATTTGTAATCCTCTGTTATGGTTATGGCTATATACAGTTCCAGTCACATTTTGCTTATACGTGATATAATGATTAGTGATGATTCGTAATAAGGATGCTCTGTAGATTCTTAATTGTTTTTAAATTACGTCTCCTTTCACTTTTCCCTTCCTTCATGTGATCCCAGTACAGTAACAATATCAATTAAGAGATAATCGGAAGGAAGATTATTAATGAATAATAATTAAGAGTGCAGGATTTCTACTTTAAAAGCTCTGCATGTAGTTGCTATATTTAAGCTGCATTCGAGCGTTGCATGGCATGATGGTCTTGCCATTTTCGAATATTCAATTCATGTTCAAAGTTTTCTTATGTTAAAACTAAAACATTATTGTTAGCTTAAAATTTAACAGACATCTTTATACATTGCTCTCACACAAAACAATTCATACAAATATGTTTTTAAATACCCATTCCTCACTTTCACTGATTGAATACGTTCAAGTTAAACTAAACTTTGTACAGTTTATCCTTGAAGTTAAATATATTGATAGTTGTACAGTATTACGTAATCCTCTTGACTTTAGTTTAAGCGTAATAGTTGTATAATTATAAATACAGCAACAGATCTATAGTTTTAAAAGCCCACAGCACAACCACATGAAAAGGAAAACTTAAAGTTGGAAATAAAAACCATCTGGACATCTCTGTATGATCATGGGCTAATGCTACTCCATAGGAGGATATCTTACTTACTTAACTAAGGCTTTAAACATATTAAAACCACTAACTACTACTACCACCACGGGTGAAAATCCTCATTTTTATTATTTGTGGGGAGCACAAAGGGTTAAAATAGTTGGGATTTTAAAGGCTAGTTTTAAATTCTCGTCCAGGATGTTTTTAGTTGGGTCACCTTTAAGGTAAGTTGACTAAAAGGTAATAGGGAAAAACGAGGCTCATTCATATCCGTAAGGTTGAAGGTTTAGCCAATTAAGTTTTGTTATTAGAGATTCACTTCAGTTCCATTCTATCCCTTAAGGTAGGATTACTTGAGGATTTCCAAGATGCCATACTCATTTCGTGATACAAGTATTAGTACAGGGCAACATCCATTCCTTGTGTAAAAGTTGATCTCATTTTCCCTAGAAACAAAATATGGAAAGGCGGAAGTTATTTTAATAGTTATATCTGTGGTGGTGTCTTCTCAATCCAAATGGTTGTTTAAAGATATCTATAAAGACAAAGGTGTTCTTTAATTGACCTTTAAACCCTTGACAAATGGGTATTTAATTTTACTAGAAATATAAATATGCTTTCCAACCCCCTAATAGATTATTTTTTAAGTTGAACAGTAGACGGAATAGAATATTTGAGACGACTGTTCATATAAATGAGGCTATACGAAAATATTTACTCTCAAAGTTCATGACAGTATGACCTTGTTTTTCGTAAACATTTTTGCAAGTATTGTTTTAACATCTCCACAACCACAACTCAAGCTGGGAATGACATTAACAATGAAGTGTTTTTTTTTGCAAGTTTGAAGGTCTCAGCCCTTGCATGACGACAATAGATCCTTCAAACTAAAGGAAACTGGTAACATGTGGTAGTACGTACTTTATGGATTTGTGTTTCTGTACGTACATAAACATAGGGTCATTTATTATAAACCCCGAAATGAGTCAAACTCAAAGAAGAAAACTAAAATAGAAAGTATTCCAGGAACTCTCCGACCTTTATACTCCACGCCTGGAGTCATTTGGTTCCTTTTGTAATATATTACCTAGAAAAATCATCTTGTATTTCGTGTAGACTTTTTAACTCAGAAATTCGATTGATCCAAATTTTAGTAGCAATAGAAAGTTACTTTGTGACGAATTTTGATGGGACATGAAACGATTTGAGTTTGATACCATTTAGTTTAGCTGATATGATTACATGCAGGATGACCTGACCTGGAAATCCAAGTAAGCTTTAATCTGACCATTTTGCTCCAAGTCTTTGTAACCTCATTTCTTTACGGATGTGTGAAAAAGTTTTCTGTACTGTTACAAGATCGCGTGTCAAAGTCTGTTATTTGGTCGGTGTTTCTTTGATTTTCCTTCGTTGTTATTGTTATGTTGAAGGTCCCTTGGGTTAGGTCTGGGGATCCCGGACGATCTGGTCCTTTTAAATGATCAGCTTCTCTTGTTACTACAAAATTCTTTCCTAAAAACTACTGAACAACTGGAGGACAGTGTTCATAGACAGAATAATTTTGGTCCATGTCCATGTTTTATATCCATATGTAGCATGAGAATCCTTTGGAGGAGTCACTTTCTTCATGTTTTTGAAGTGAAACTAGGAAATCGGATCTGTTGGCAGGACCAGGATCTGTCTATAGATGGTTCTTGGAAGAGGAAGAATTATAAAAGTTGTCTTTTTGATACAAAAAACGAGTACATTTATACACATTTCAGATGTCTTTGAGTGAAGGAGGATCTTGTAGTATTTTCTGTTTTGAGTCTCCATTGGGTAAGTGTCTCAACTTTCTCTACTTGGTTCCTTTATGTAGGGAAGTGGCACATGTTTGAGGTTCCAGAGCGGTTGTGAAAATGTCATAATGATCAATGAGGGAATTGTAACTTTCTCCTTGACTGTTCTCCTCTAAAAAGAACTTTTGTTTGTGTATCCTTTAAGGATTCCAAGTCTTTTGGTTAGTTATTAAACTCTTGTGGACTTTTCATTCCTTCGGTCCCTGGATCCTTTTTACCGTAGAGCCACAAATTTAAAGAGGTTCAATGATCCAAAAATCCAAAGATATGAAAAGTAGCTCATACTGTACAGGAACAGGGACAGGAATGATGGGATTCCAAATTTAAAAACAGAAAAGTGTATTTCCAGTGTTTTAGTGTCACAAACACAATCTAAAGTATCATGTTGAGATTTGAGTATATGTGTAGTATTTTAGACGATTTTATTCATGATGAGTTAAATTGTAACTTGTCCATATTTTATTCCCAACACTTTGGGGCTAACTTATGTTGCTCGGTAGTAAAGATCGCGATTTAATATGAGTCTTTTTAATCTTAGCTTAAAACTAGGCTATAATGGCTTCACCCATATTCTCTCATGTCATGTGTCAAAAAAATACTGATGACTTTCCCACAGTCCTACTTCATTGTCCAAATTTTTAGAAATCATCTAAATTTGTCATCCCTTGAGAAGGCAAATAAGGGGGGAAATAATATTAAAAGGATGACACTGAGGGGTCTTGTGTAGAATTAATAGTTAATTTTTTTTTGCCAAAATGAATTCATTCAATAAATGTAAAATCATTGGTTTAAAGACATCACCAGTAAAGATGAGGCGAACGAGTCAGGATCAACAAAACTACCGAAAAATGAGTCAAGATGCAACTCGGAAGAGAAGTCTGGAGTACGTTCGTCGTGGAAGTATGGATGTCACCAAACTAGGAACGGTATGCTTTAATAAAATAACTTCAATCATTTTCCTCATTAAGGACTCCGGTTGTCTCCAAACTGACCATAACTTACTTTATTGATTGCTTCTAAACTAACTCTTGGGGCTAATCTTGGTTCAATAACTAACTCTCTAATAAAATTTGTAGTGACGTCTTGTACTGTAGTGTAGTAATTTCAGCATTTCAAATTTCATCTTATTAATCAAATATCCTCAGAGCGCAACTATTAAGCAAAGTTTGTAACCCCCTTGCTTTACTAATAGCACTATAGTACGTTCCAACAGCCCTAGTCCAGTACCTACAATAGATAATTTATGTATAAGACGACAAAAATTATTTTGAGTTGAAGTAACAATAAAATTTTAGCCGCAGAAACTAAACATTTGTATTTTTTTAGTTTCAAATTTTTTTTGGAACGATGTCATAAATATGTTCTAATATCTCTTTAACAAAACAAGGGGGTTACGACTGTGCTTCAATTGTAGTTTGTCTGGTCACAACAAGTGGGAAACCCAGTTGTACATTAAATTTATGCTTCATTTAATTGATTGTGATTCCAATTCTCAGAACCCACTTAAAGTTAGGCCTAGTGTCTTGTGTCGTGAATCGTGGGCTGACCTGCTAATACTACTTAAAGAATCTTCGTTGAATTCTAGATATTATACAACACCATGCAAATTTTTAAAAATATTAGTACTAGAAGCATTATTGGTAGACACACTTTTATATTATTTCAAAATTAAATGAGAGCATGCCACCTGTAATGTGGTTGAATAATAAGTTTAAACCAAAACGTTTGAATAGTCTGACTTATCGTTGAATAAAAAGATAAAGGTAAATTAATAGTCAAACCACCTCATTAGAAATTTGTAGATAATCACATTCTGGAATGCAATAGAAATTAGAAGTTGAGTTTTTGAAATCATTACAAAGGGTCCCTTTACCATCATCTCAGGAATTTTCCTATTGTGTGGGGTCACCTGCAGTTGTGCATTTTTAAATGTTTTTGAAAAGTCTTAAGATTAAGCAAGTCGATCAATCCCAAGCCCAGTTTACGTATTTTTATCAAAATTAACTTCAAGTATTGAGTTAATTGTTTGCCAAAAATATTGAAAACCCCCAAACGCATATAATTTGAGCAATACTAATTTTCTGTTCAGTTGGTTAGAAATTGGTTTGTATAATCCACCGGATTGGACGATTAATTAAGAATTCTTAGCATCCGCACTTTTGATAAGTATTCTCTGCACAATAATTTCATCCATAGAATCCATGCTCATGTTGTTGGTTTTCAAAAGTCACCCTGGACAGAGCAACTAATTGTTCTTAATCAGTCAGTAGTTGTATTCATTTTAATTGTCTTCATCTTTTGTGATGCGTGTTGGCATACTAATATTTGTATCCTAATGCTTTACCTTGAAATTACTTTAACAAAATGTCTAGTCTTCAGCACTCGTGTCCTCATGTACTTTAATGATTGAGTAAATTTTACGAATTCAAATCGTTGATGAAAATTGTAGACGGTAGAAAATTATCCATTGGGATAATAACGAACAATATTCTTCATCATGTTTGTGTATGAATGGTTTGCTTGTGTTTGTCCTTGCCTCCTTGGTCCGCTAATTATACATCCTGGCATTTTGTGATTCTTAAGTGCCATATTAAAATGTCCTGGTTTGATGTGATGAACTGTTTTGTTCTTAGCCTGTAGTAATTGTAGTTGTGTTTGTGGTACTACCATATATGGGAATGTGACTAATCAATTATAAATAATTGTTTTGAGAAGGGCAAGGGCGACGGAAGAGAGCACAAGAAATATCCATTTTATACTCTGAGGTCAATTTCGAACGCATTGCACTACTTTGTAAATTTTACCCGAAGATATTAACCCAAAAATATTTTCCCGAACTTATGAAAGACAAAAAACTAGAGTTGCGGTGCTTTGTGACCTTTAAAGGGTCAGTAATGATAAAAGGAACGATTCAGCCCAACTGCAAGGTCAAAATTAAGAGACGCGTCAAAATATTTTGTCGCGATATTTCTTGTGCCAATACATTCCCTTGCCCAGTTCTCATGAAAATAAAATTATCGAACCATTCTCAATCAGTTTAAACTTAATCAAGTCTCGTTCTTCTGTTTACAGAAACATTTGGTGCCTACTGAACGATGTGGACCGTTGAGCGTCTATATTCAGGTGAGTAAATGGAGGATTTTAGGATGAAATACAGTAGAGCTATCTAAGGTCCTTAAAGCCACATTAAAATTCACTCCATTGGTCCACCAGCATTGTATAACCATTTGTGATTTGCATTTGTATTGAATTTAAAAGTCTGAAGTTCCTAGACCCGAGAAAGTCTCTTCTATAACATTTGCCTTATCCCCAATTACATTGTCTATATTCGGGGGTTGAGGTCGAGGAAAACCATTTATATAAATGTGGGATCATCATGCATGACCCTTTCTTTTGCTCGTGGACAAGTCTAAAATCCAAATCCTGATGACACATTGGACTTGAATGCTAATGGGGCCAGTGTTGAATATCAAGGCCAACTTGAGATCAAATTAATATTTTGTAAATCGGGCATTATGTAAAACACCATTGTTCACAACCCATAACCACCAGCATTGAAAATGAAAACTTTATCATGAAGAACTACTGGTTTTAAAACCCCATTCAACTTAAAATAAAAAAAACATTAAGTTAGTTTAGAAATTGAAAAGTGGAAATAGCTGTATTTTTGTATACATACAGGGGAAGAACCACTTTTTTCAGAACCTATTATTTCCAAATATCTCTCAAATCCTTGATACAAAATGGCTATACAGAAATCTTATCCCCTTTCCGTTGGAAATACTGTTACAGTTACAGTATAATTTCCCACTTTTGTGTCCTGATTTTAAGGCCATAAACGTCTGGAACAGAGACGTTGAACTTAAACGAGAGAAAGTCCTATGGACTTTTTGGAGGAGTCCTATGCTTTAGGGTGGACCATCTCAGAATTTCATTAGCTCATAACTCAAAATTGAGCGAGGAGGAAACTATTTCAACTATTCCAAGAGTTTAAAATATAAAAAATCCTATAGTTCCGAGAACTTAGTTGGTTGATCCTCTATTTTTCTTAGGATTATATTTGAAACGTCTTTCTTCTGAAAGTTCTTCGAATCTTATCCGTGGGTCATTCTCTATTATATGTATATGTCCTTCAGAGATCATTCATATTATAGATATATAGTAAATTGAGGTCATCACAAACGATGAGATAAAACAGACATATAGATTATAATCATGTTGTTCAGTTTAATTCCACATTATGAAAACGTTCTTACGGTACAGTAGAGCCCAAGGGTCACAAGCACAGGGAAAATTGATAAATATTTAATGTAGGTTTAGGTCAAAGGGTTCGTTGGCATTCGATGAGTGAGTTTACTCATCTTTACATTTTCAGTGAGTTTAGTATGAGATGAATGATATGTTTGGCCTTAAACTTGTCTTAAAATGGCTCACATACATCATCAGTTCAATTGTGTATCACAAATTTTAAAATTTGAACCTGGATGTTGTGATATTGGGTATTGCGAGATTTAAGATTTTGCCTAAAACTACTGTAAATACACTTGTGTTTTCTCTCTTGGACCTCTTCTTTATCCTTGAACCGACTCTCCAACAGATCCTTATTTAAAAAATCTGGTAAATAAATCCGCAATAAGTCCTATTTTTAGAACCACAGAAATAATTTCCGTTATAATACCCAAGCACAAAAAAGTAAAGGAATGTTTACAACACTGTTATGTGCGAATCATGTATGCGGGGAGAAGGAAATATAGATCACGATCACATTGAAAATGTGGCGATGCAGACAAGGCCTCATTTCAGTCCTATCAACTTAAAATTAGTATGGTTTTAAAGCAATTTTCATGGAATTACAGTAAGATTTTGATGAATTATGATAAAATGACGAATACTTAAAGAATACAAATCACAATTAGGTTTTGGATGAGCGCATGGAAATGAACACCTTTATATTTGATCTTTTCATTAACAATACATTTTACTTTATTTATTTTACAGGGAGATTTGTCCCAGCAAGAGAAGCGAGCCGTGTTTTTGACGGTTCATGATCTGGGTTGTAACCGTAAGTTATGTTTATGTTCTAAATTCCTAACCTTTTTCTCTAGAGTTCCCAAAACTCTAAAAATCTAATAATTCTGTTAAAATACATTAAATCTAACTTAGGAACTCACCAGATATACTCATGCCAGACCAGATCCTGGACAAAGATCCTTCCTAATCCTCTTGGATCTGGTCTGGCTTGGATTTCCAAAGAACCTTATTGTCCGATCACATATGTATTATCCAGGGTGTCTTTGTTGTTTTTTCTCAATCTCGTTTTTTGTAAATTTTTTCTCCAGACACGTCTTTCCATGACTTCGTGGAACATCCATGCATGTCTGAAATCAAAGATCGCTCTGTCTTCATCCATGTAGACGTGCCCGGTCAAGAGGATAATGCACCGGACTTGCCAGATGAGTAAGTCAACTTAACTTGATTAAAAATGTTATTATCCAAACTAGAAGAATTTGATTTGGGATTAAAATCGTAGTAAATAGAAACCAACGTAATTAAACATCAGGATGATAAGTCCCAACCCAATCTTTGAAAAGTCACATCAGTTAATTTCAACGCAATCAATTCTTGGTAACAATCCTGTCCCAAGCTCCGAACGGAAAATAGTTTTTTGAATACCCTCTTGTCTTTGTGCTATTTTTAAATCCAAGCCATTATGACATGACTATGTATTGACTCATTAAGTATACTTCATATTTCATTTTGACATCTAATTTTTTCTTTTACAAAAAATAGTGGACAATTTCCATCCATGCAAATGTTGGGTGAAGACTTGGTGACAGTTTTGGATTTTCTGCACATTAAATATGTTATTGGATTGGGAGAGGGAGCTGGTGCAAATATTTTGCTTCGATTTGGGATGGCGCATGCTTCCAGATGCCTTGGGCTCATCTTGGTCAATGTCACAGCCGGAAAAACTTCTGTCATGGACTATTTTAAGGATAGAGTAAGTTTAAACAATTTAAGCAGTTGGACTGGATCATAGTGAATCCCTTGGGGAGACGTCTTTCAAACCTCTTAAATAAAAGTTTCCTTTTTGTTTTTATGTTGAGAACCTCATAGAAGAAAGGAGGTCTTTAAGATGTTGAAGATTTCTTTTTTGTTTCTTTTGAGGTTTTATGAAGTCTTTTTGTCATAGATGACTCCCTTAAAATACTTAAATATTTAATGCTCCTTAGAAATTAGAGGTTTATTAGTTATTCTTCCTTCCTGGAGTCTTTTAGAACCAGAAGTGCTCAAACTGAATACTAATTTTTTAACTACCTTTTTGTCTCTGGTTTTGTTTCTCACAGTTTATGAATTGGAAGCTGTCTCATCAGGGACATAATGAAACAACTGAACAGTATCTTGTTTTCCACAAATTTGGCCATGTAAGTCAACACCTTTAGATCCTTTCACTCATTTCTTTGGATTTTATGTTTTTCCTAGGAAATATCTCCCAACCGGAAAAGGTAAAGGATATACATCCTATTGTTTTTACGAGTCCATGAATCCTCCAAATGAATGAGATAGAGGAAAGGGGAATTCGAGCGTAAATTAACATGCATGTTTGAATATTAATATTGCTGAGAGAGGAGTACTTTCACCTCAAATCAGGTTCAGGGACATGAGTAAAGGCCCCATCAACCTCTTCCAATTTTATGACTGAACTTTAGACAACGTTCATTAAGGTCTCTTACGTATGCTGGTCTTAATTAATGCGAATCTTTAACTACTTAATTAATCTCTTAAAGGATGAGCCTGACGTCAGTTGTCCATCAGATTGAGATTCAGGGTCACCCCAAGCATCGCATGGGTATAGCATGGGATCCTTTAAGTGGAGGGTCGTCATTAGTTGTTCTCCATCATCAAATTTTATTGTCAACCATATGCTTAGATTTTTTGTAGCACTAGTGGATAATTTTTGCTCTGTGGTACTTGGGTGCTATTTCAATTGGATTTTTGATATAAGAATGAGAGTGACGAAAAATTTTTGAACACCCAATTCTTAAATCCCGAATGACTTCAATACCACTGACTGACGCCGGGCTCAAGAGACTTCATCCATAATGAGAATCCGATGATGGGATTGAGAAATGAAGTGGTCAAGGACCATCAACATCAACCCAATTGGAATTTGTCATGTTGTCTAAACATTTGAGAATATCAAGCTGCTGGAGTGAAAGTTTAATTCCCTGATCTACTCTTCGTAGCAAATCAAATTCCGATGCCCTGTAACAAATGGGCTTATCTAAAGCGATGACTATCCTTATATTCCCAGATCAAATTCATCAATTTTGATTTGTATCGTACAGTTTGAAATTAGGATTTTCTGGTTTCGTGGATCCTTTCATTAATGATTTGTTAAAAGACCAGGGATTAATACGATTTCCAGTTCTTTTAGAGGTCAAAGTTCCGGAAAAGCAAATGAAAGTTGGTTTCTCCATCGGATATTGAACTTTACAATCTTATGCACTGTACAAATTCATGGGCTATTAGTTCCAAGAGCCAGGGTCCCATCCCAGGTCTGAACCATGTTGCTTAGCTTAGATATGTATTAGATATGTCAGAATTCATCGCAATATAATTTTCAACAGACCAAACTTTGTTTATTTAGGTCAAATGTAGAATTGGTGTTATCCTTATCCATCCACGTTAAAAGAAAATGCAAGCTCAAAATTCTGACAGCCTTGTAGAATTTTGATCGTACAATAACCATTTGAGCTTTTAATCCTTAACGTTCTCATCAAGATAAGTAGCCCTGGACTTGAGCTAATGAAAAAGGACGTTACTTTTCATTTTCATAGCAAAAGTAATGCTTCTATCAAAGTTAGTTAAATACCACTTTGGATCGAAAGTGGAATCACATTTTAGTATCTACTCGTAAAAGCTTCTTTTCGAGCCCTTCTATTGGCTCTATTCATTATTATTCGAAAAGGGGGGTTTTAACTAGATCCGACACTGTTAAACTTTCAAGAGATTTAAGACCTATATATAGACGTTTTCGCTCCAGTATGTTCACCCTTCGAACGTTAAAGAAGCTCAAATATTAAGTAACTTAAACTGGATTTCTTGCAGACCTACATTAAGGAAACTACCTTTTTTAGGAAACCAATTAGAAATGACGGGGTTGGTTTCTCATAGAGTCGTAATTAATTTTATGCCTTGTGTTTTCACATTCGAAACATTAGTGTTGGGTTTACTATAAAAATAGAATAGATAATGGCAGGTTTTGGAAAAATTATTTTACAAACTTATCCAAAGTAAATTTTGTTACCACT
>JAQIYE010000103.1:0-17928 GCA_034699765.1 Xenyllodes armatus
TTGTTATAAATAGTCAAACTTTGGAAATTTCGAAAATTATCCATGGAAATAAAAATTAACTGAGACCCCTCCTTAATCAGCACAGAATATAATAAAGAAAACCTAACTATGATATTCTTCTCCACAAAAATCAGTATATCAATTTTTAAGAATAGTCAGTCAAGGTTTTCCTAACTGGCAAAATATAAAAACAAACGTCATAAGGGTTATCGTCATCATCACGAATTATCATTATGCCGAAAATTCTAAAAAATAGGCTTATTACTAAAAAGATTTTGTTTATACACACCGAACTCACACCCCTCTCCAGTAATCGCATATGGCCTTTAACTTAACTCGGGCTTGTAATGGCTGTGATTTAAAGGAGTCGATGACTACACTCTGGTACTCCACAATAACAGTAGAGCTTTGTATCCAGTTTACTTCCAATCTCATAGTTGTAGTCCCAAGTGAGTTCAGAGCCAGCACGGACGTGTTTAAATGTAAAGAATGCAACTCGAGGAAACCGGAGGTCATGAGTATCCACAAATACATTTTGAACAAAAACATTTGGCTGACAGGAATGCTAAAAAACCAAAATAAGAAAGGTTAAATCTCGAATTATCAGGTCAGAGGCCAAGGATAAGGACAAGTTCACAGAAAATTACGTTCAGAAACTTACATTCATAAAGCGACTCAGATTCCCACATCTATTTCCATCAATGATATAACTTCGGCCGTCATCCCCAAACAGTTTCCGAGTTGGCAAGCGGAGGTGACGTGGTGTAATCCCTTAAAACATTAAAATTTAATTAGAAAGTGAATTAATAGTAAGGTTTTATAAGACATGTCGATAGTACATTTTAAACTAGAATGTTCTTTTTTTCTGAAAATACTCACCATAATGATGGGGTTCAACAGCTTCTCTTTCATAGCCCTCCTTTGCATGTTCACTCACTTCAATATAATCCAATTCAGCCAAGTACTGATCTCCATATAGTCGTCCCACCTGAAATGAAAACCACGAGTGATTCATTGATAACCATTTGACCTTCATTTGAGAATACAAGGACTAACATTGCCCTCTCGTTTCGTTACCTGATTAGCCTTTTGTTCAGTCATGAGTTCACCAGTATAAGCACAAACAAAGGATCCTTGAGGGATATCAGTAAGGGTTCGAATTGCCCACCCTTTTGTCGAGGTTTTGAATATTTGTAGTCTCCACTTTAGTTCATTTTGAACGACACGGTTCGAACAAGTCTTCTTGCATCTGCACCTAAAAATAAAAGCGATTTAAAGCAAAATAAAATGTTAATTCTTTAAAACTACAAGAAACAGAAACTTATACTTTTTTGATAAATGATGTAATTTGATTGACTTAATATTCTCAATCTCAATTACCTTGAGTTACACTCGTAGATGCCAGTTGGTACACTGTTAAAAAGTCTACGATTATGATCGTACCCAAGCTCCAATCCAATCCCATCTTGTCCACGGTTGGTCCTCTGTGCACCTTCTAACGTGAGTCTCCAACAGCTACATTTTTCCTTGTCCTAGAAAATTAGACAAGGAAACCCTCAAAATTGTCAATGTGAATCTTGATTAATGAAGAATTAGATTTTGTAAGAACTCACTCTGCAATCATCCTCACATTCACAACAACTCATAAAATCAGGGTCCAAACGTAGTGCAACCTCAGGGTCAGCAAGAACAGAAGTTGTGTACATGATTTGAGGAAACTCATTACCAAGACCATTTACAACTGAGACTGGGGTAGCCTCTTTTCCCTCGGAAAGATCCTGTAAAAATCAAGGTCGCATATATTTAACTACCTTTGTAAAAGTAAAAGTTCGTACTTTTATTATAGGAAACTTACGTCCATGCTAAAAACAACAGTTCCAGGTACAAATTCCGAAAGACATTCAACAGAGAAATCAAAGCAAAAATGATCGATTGAAATCTCAGAACACGTTTGACTCAAGTACTCGAGAACTTCTAGACAATCCTTCATCCTTCGACCACAAGGGGCTCTGTAGAATATTGTTCGACGTGGAGATCGAATAACTTCCCTATAAGAGTAAAATGTAATAAGAGAACAATTCAATGATTTCGACTTTTGATACAATTTTTAGAATAAATTTTCAGAACACTCTTACCTCTCCCAACCCAAGAAACAAGGTAATGCCAGAGGACTTATTGTCTTTCGAAAGTGATCAATTTGTAAATGGATAGGAAAACAAAGAGGTCCACACTCGTGAGGTTGAAATTCCCTTGGTCTCTTTGTAACTTTGGGCAGAGTGTATTGCTACAAAAACAAGAAAATTCTAATCAACCATAATCATCCACTATTTCTTGAAATGCCAGTTTTATTAAACAAAGATTCAAATGCATACCTTAAGTCTTCCTTCATATTCAATTAATGCAGTGTGAGTGTTAATCCCTGGAGGTTTGTAGTTTATGTGTTCGTTGTCACTAAATTCCCCTTGACCCTCTTGGACCTCATTTGACTTCGGTCCTTGACCTTGTTCTGATGAACCAAAGGTAGGAGCAAACCGTCTTGAGCCTCGATAAATCCATTCGTATCGATTGTCATTTTCAAAATGAACTTTAACCAGGGAATCATCCACATCAATGACACGAGCTGGGCTCCAATTTCCTGAAGTAAGTATGAAAAACAAACTATCATTTCATCTCTCGACAAAAATTGTTTCTTTCTACAACGAAATTTGCATAGAAGACCTACCATTCCATTCAGTACTAATGATTGTCCCTTTTTGAAGTTTAACCTTTGGCCAGTCTGGATAGTTTTTCAAGTATTCTTCAACGAATTCTTGACAAGTTGGGTGAAGGTCAAACCAAACTTCTTTTGATGAGTCAAATACAAGGAAAACATGTTCTGGGGTCACGTACTGAGCTGACCCATCGTCAAAAAATATCAGATATCTGTTCACGTAAAAAACATAGAGTTAAAAATCAACAAACCTTCCAATACCGTAAGCGTAAGCCACCAGAATTTGCTAACTTCTTGACTTAAAAAAAAATTACCTATTGTTATTCAGTCGTTTTGGGGGTTCAGCTACAATCCCAGCAAAATATTTTCCATCAGCAATCCCTTTCAATTCTTCTTTTACAATTGCAATTACACGAGATCCAACTGGAAGTGCAAATCCACAAGGACGATTGTAAGCAATTGCTGATCCTCCAAGGATTTTACTTTGACGCCTGACCCCAAATTCTGCCATCCATACTGATAATGCTGGAGAGGATGATGTGGAGGTGGATGAGTCCTCGAAGGGTTGCCCATTTTGATTAAGAGTAAATTCAACTTCAAATTCCTGGAATGTTAAAAGTAAACAAATGGGTTAAAGTCATACTGATTTAATTACATGTTAGCATTATTTATTTCCATTAATTAATTGACTTACAAATGAGCCAGAGGCAAGTGGAAAGACTTTGAGAACTTTCCCTTTGATCCAGTAACTGAGAGAACTCCCTTTCATTCCATACACAGTGTCTCCAACCTTTGGGGGTAACCTTGTGATCACAGTGGGGGTGGGTCTTAAAATTACTTTGCTGCCCACCTTGGATGACATCTTATATTCCTAGTCGATAAAGTATTTTATTTCCTTTAAATGCTAACAAAAAATAGAAACTCCTTTGTATTGTCTTTAATAACAGTAACAACTTAACTTACTAGAGGAACCAATGTATCAATGATAGGTCAATCATCCATAGTAATGTAGGTAAATCCATAGTAGAGACATGTCGAAACCAATCCAAGTAACATGAAGTACATTGTGTAAAATTTTGTGTCTACAAACAGTAGAAGATACAATATTAGTTTCTACCACCTAAATTACAACATCAGCTCATAGATTATTAACAGAATACTAACCATCAAAATTTGGTGAGCAGATTACCATCAATGCAACTAATGTTATGAAACAGACTACTATAATTCCCAACACACAGAGAACAGCTGCTTTTTTTATTTCCTCGTCTAATGTTCGGCAAATGGTAGTTTCACCAGTGTTAACACTTTGGTTTATCTCCCATAGTCTTTCACTTATGGTTTGGTTAATGTTTACTAGAACATTAATAACATCCTGGTCCTGCTGGTCTTCCCATGTGTCCTCCCACTGAAAAAGAAAGAAGAAAAAACATGATTCATGAGGAAATTGGCAATTATTACTTAAAATTATATTATTATAAACACCCACCCACGTCACACACACGTCGAGGAGGTGGCTAATCTAATTTAGCTAGCATGCCATTTTTACCTATTTATTTGTGGAAAATACACATTTTTTTAGTTTATTAGCCTTGAGAAAATAATTTCAATCTACACTTGTCTTGTCACTGGTCATTTAGCAGCATTTAGTTAAAAATTAAACTGGACTTTGTGAGTGACTCTTCGGTTCACTGAAAGAAAAAAGTAAATTCAAGATTAACAAAAAAAATCCTTCTTTCTCACCTGTATCAATGCATCATGATTTGACTTTGTCTTTGTAATACATACTTTGTTCTCCCAAGTTAACTCTTTCATATTTAACCAAATTGAGTTACTGGATAATTGTTAATAATTGGGATTATGTCGGATTATGTATAACATCAACATCACACAAAAAAATCCATTTTTAAGGGTCACACAGTTTACTCATAAACATACAAATATCCCGCTGCTGGGTAGAATTTGGTACTAGTTCATCTGGTCCGGTTGAGTTTCCGAATTTGCATCCATTCCATTGCATTGTGTGCCTGTTGTGTTTGTTCATTTTCAGGCATGGGCTTTCTGCCATATTGGCGCTAGCCTAGCCATAATAGCTCTAGCTATAATAGCTCTAACTATAATAGCTCTAACTATAATAACTCTAGCTATAATAGCTCTAGCCTAGCCATAATTTCTTTTGCCATAATAGCTCTAGCCATTGCTTGCAGGAAGAGGTTTAGACTTGAGTATGGCTATATAAGTAATGCTTTGGCTTTATAATTGGTTTGACCATTGGACTATGACTATGGATTTTTCATAGCTTTGTTCCCTGCCTACATAATCAGAACCCTTTGACATAATGAACACGGTTATGGTAAGTAATAGCTATGGTTATGGTTGCAATTTGGTTTTAGAATAGACTGTGTGGCTGTGGCTGATTTGACAAATATATTTTAGCTATTTGCATGATTTTGTGCTCGGACATCTAAATACACACCTATTTAGCCATATAATGTCGTTGGTAAAGTTTTGACTATATATAGATTGTTTGCTTGCGAGGGTTTTAGAATAATAGGGTATGGCAATGGTTGGTTTGACCAATAGACTATGACTACATGGCTAAGTTTTAACGTTAGACTATGGCTACAATGGCTAAGTTTTACCATTTAACATAATGGCTATGGTTATGGAACGGCTCAAATCCTTTTTTGCCCATCTCTGTTCACTCATCAAACTCAATATTTTTGTTGTGGTTCAATTTGAATCCTGTTCTGTCTCTTTACAACAACGCGACTGACTGACTGCGACGTAAGAAAATATACAAGAACTTAAATGTGAATTTCCGAAATATCAACACCACGGTCCAATCAAATATGTGTTTATTAATGTGAGTTATAGTTTACTAATAATAATTATTATTAGTGTTCGTGGTCACTGGCACTGGTTGACTGACTCAAGGTTAACTCCCTTCTTTATTCATGTAAAAGGTAAACAGTACATGTGTGTGTATTATTGTGTATTCATTCCTCCATTTAATTTTGTCATTTTGGGGATTTAATTGGGAGAAACCCATAAATAATTATACAAAATAGACGAAATTATAAATTAGCACATGTTGATAATGTGATGATAATATGACCACTTTTGACTTTTAAACCTTCATATGTATGTATTATGTATTTACTGTCTTTTCAGTTAGTGTGTATAGTGAGTGTGTGGTCTAGCTGAATGTTGAATATAAGCATCACTTGCCACTTGCTGGATATACTGGATTTTATTGGACTTACTTGTCCTCCTCCTCCTCATTTTACACTCCTGTGTCCTGGGACAGACGGGACAATTTAATTATTGGTGATCATATGAGAGTGAGTGTGTTGTTGGCAGTCACTCTCAATTAAATAGTTGTAAATAAAAATAACCATTATCTTTGATTTATCATCATCCTGTGTCCTTCTCCGCATGATTTAATTGTGATTCTTTGTACTATTATTATTCCAGGTTAAAGAAAGAGAAAGTCTAGAAAATACACAATAGCACGTGCGTGTCCAGTACGTAAAAAGATGCAGTGTGATTGTGTGTCGTGGTGTCAATGCCAGTTTCGACGATAGCGTTTTGAGTATTTGAATTGGTTCTGCTAAAATAAAGGAATTTTTATGAGCAAGCACTAAAAGCTGAGCTTGGTGAGTGGTTAAAAGATTTACGTTAGTATGAGTTTTAAAATATTTCTCATTTTACCGTCCCTCTATTGGAGAACTAGGGATGACTTTGTCCAAAAATTTAATTATTAATTATTTTCTTTGATTTTTTCAGATATTCATCATTGATCAGTAGATCAGTTCAGTTCAGTTACCAATTTTTCTTCCAAAAGTGTAATAGGAAATAGGAAGTTCAAGGGTTCAAGGTGTATTCGAAATCGAAATTCATAATAATTCATGAAGTGGAAGGAGACTTTGTTATATGCTTGTGCTGTCAAACCTAAGTTAAATTGACTCTTCTGGCTCATCAGAATTTTGGAGCTCCAAATCCACAGGACTGACCCTTGCAAGTTAACCAAAAAACCAGAGTCATACTGACACGCGATAGAAATACAAGCGCAAGTTCGTTTTTCTTAAAGAAATACAACCAACTACTATGATGGATGTGTCTCATGGGAATTCAAATACAAATGGATTGTTGTATGTTGGATTTAATCAGGATCAAGGTTGGGACTAAAACATTCTAATGAAAATAAATGAATACAATACAAAATTAGTTAAATTTTCTTGTACAGGATGCTTTGCCTGCGGGAGTGAGTCTGGCTTTCGTGTTTTTAACTGTGATCCACTAAAGGAGAAAGAGAGGCAGGACTTTAATGATGGTGGACTCGGGAGGGTTGAAATGTTATTTCGATGCAATTATTTAGCTTTGGTTGGTGGTGGACCTAGAGCTAAATACCCACCAAATAAAGGTAGAAGGTCAACTAGCCGTCTCTTAAATTCGCATGAAATGAAGTCGGTTTCTGTGTTTGATGAAATTTTTAGATTTTATACATTTTACATATTTTAATTTCAGTTATGATCTGGGATGATCTAAAGAAGAGGGTAGTAATTGAAATGGATTTTTCAACTCCTGTGAGATCTGTTAAATTAAGGAGGGATCGAATTGTGATTGCACTTGAGAATGTTATCAAAGTCTACACATTCACACAAACTCCTCAACAACTCCATGTTTTTGAGACTTGTGCCAATCCTAAAGGTAAGGAAATGGATTATATTATGCTCTAAACTTTGATCCCTTACTTTATAATAGAGCTGTATACAAAGGCAATAAGGGTTCACTAAAAAAGAGATCATAGTTTCTTGCTTTACTTGTATAATTTTAGTATAAACAAACATAATTTATTTTTGCTTATTTAAACTCTGTTTACAGGGCTCTGTGTCCTCTGCCCATCCTCAACAAATTCTCTTCTTGCCTTTCCTGCGCAAACCCCTGGGCACGTTGAACTTGTTGATTTAGGAAATACGGAAAAGGGATCAATTTCAGTGTCTGCTCATGAGACGACTCTGTCCTGTATTGCAATGAACTTACAAGTGAGCGTTGGAGGTCAAAGGCCAATCCGCCTAAAAATCCATTGTTTTTTAAATATTTTAATTTTAATTTTGTGTTGATTTCCAAATTGAAGGGTACACTCCTCGCAACGGCTTCCGAGAAAGGGACTTTAATTCGTATATTTGAAACATTTAATGGAACAATGGTTAATGAGTTGAGACGAGGAGTTCATGCTGCACTCATTTACTGTATCAATTTTAATCATGACTCTTCCCTCTTGTGTGTGTCCTCGGACCATGGGACAATTCATATTTTTGCAGTGGATGATCATAAGAAAAATCGGCAATCTTCGTAAGTGGACTGTCGACTTTTAGTCAATACTTGCAAACCATCTCGCCCTGAGCCTTAAACTTAAATTTAACTTTGATTTTTTTGCATGATTTTGGTGCTGTAGGTTGGCATCTGCATCATTCCTCCCAAAATATTTTAGCTCAAAATGGAGTTTCACAAGATTTCAAGTAGCAGGAAATGCTCCTTGTTTATGCGCCTTCAGTAATAATGATCACTCTGTCATTGGTAAGCTTTGCAAAATGATGACTTTTAATCCTTGCGTCTTGTCATATTGAACTTAAAAACCTTTTTGAGTTGACAATGATCTTTTGAATATTTGTAGTCATTTGCGGAGATGGGAGCTACCATAAATTTGGATTTAATCCTCAAGGAATATGCACTCGGGAGATATATGCTAACTTTTTGGAAATTGGGAGTCCAGATCCAACGGGGAAGGATTAAAGGAAGGTAACGAATCCGGTTTTGTTTTGTACGATGTCAACTGAAATTACATAATTTTAGTAATAATAATTAATTAGGACGGACGAAAACCATGTAAGGTCAGGAATAAAGTTTGGATTTAATAGAAAGAAAGCCGGAAGGCTGAGGGGGATTTTTGTAATACTGATCTTACTCGAGTGTCGAAAGTCGACTTTGGTAAATCGCAAAATCAAAGTTAGGTTACTCGTCTTTGATCGTTTTTATTAGTTAGATTATAGATGTTAGATCTGGATACACTTAACTTAACTTAACGGTTATTCGTAATTTGTATATGGGACTTAATTGATGGCGGAGTGGCAACTTTCGCAGGAGGAATTATTGCTTATATTTTGATTTTCAGTTATTGACCAAAACGATATTCTTTCAAATTAATAATATTTCGAGAATAAGCAAGAAAGATTTGGTCTGATCTGTCGTTACTCTTTACTTTACAATGTTATATTTTCGTTATACGAGGTTACTCATAATAATTTATATTAATCTTAATAAAATATTATTGCAAAATGATCATCATGATGACGACTTTCATTATCAGACATAACACTACTTGTAGATAGGATTTTATTACTTTTTTTGTATTTAACCAGTCAATATGTCTATTTGGTTAAATAATTTAATGGTCATCAAGTATTACAAAGACGAGGTATAAAATGATGGTATATGATAAGGTTAGAAATAAGAAAAATACAATGACACTGACGCAGGCCATTTTAAAGAGAAAGGGTTCGAAGTCAAGTCATGGTCAGAGCCTATCATTAATCATTGTAGTTTTTTAGCTCATGAAAGAATTAAACGTCATAAGTCAGCTTTCAGGGATAAAATTAGTAAAATTAAGACAAATTTTTGATTATTCCTCCTCTTCAGAAGAGGAGGAGGAGCCATTACCATTACCCTCCTCAAAGTAAGTATAAACAAAATTATCAGGAAGAGAGTGAACTTTAGGTGGTGGTTTGGTCGGAAGTATGGGTTCAAGGACATCAAGTTTAGCAAGGATTTCTTCTTGTGCTGCCAACTCAGCCTCAAGCTCCGCCTCAATATCAAGATCATCCTCCATTTGTTTATGAGACTCCTCCAGGTGTTTCATGAGAACAGCCACAACAACATTTACGAGGACAAATTGGGCCATTAAGACAAACACAACAAAAAATAGTGGAGCCACAAGCTTGGAGACACAACAATTTCGAAAACAATCTGGACGCTCATCACAATCGGTTCGAAGAGTGTCCTGTAAATGAAACGAGAGTTCGCATAGTTTTTACTTTTACAAAATAATTTCTCAAATCGAAGTGGCCTTAGTAGTGTTTTAACAGTAACCCTCACCTTCATGATCCCATTCCAATTATCCCCTGTAGCGACTCTAAAGAGGGTCAGAAAAGCCATTCCAAAATTAACAAAATTTGCATGTTCCCCAAGACCCTCACAAGGATGTTCCTCATTACATTCGAGGCGACCAAAAAGTTCAACCCCAAGGGCAGCAAATATAAAAAATAGTAGGAAGAATAAAAGTCCAAGGTTCCCAACTTGAGGAAGGGCTTGAACCACTGTGTCAAGGAGAGCTCGAATCCCACCAGCCATTTTGAGAAGTTTCAAAACTATAAATGTAACGAAAAATTGAATATTTTAGAGCTTGAAAGTCAAGCGATTAGAGTTCACTTGCTATCTTACTATGGTTTAGGATATTTCTACAGCCATACCCCTTGCAATTCGTAGAACACGGGTTACCCTCATGATCGTTGGATTAATTGGAATAAGTTCATCAGAGTCCATTTTCTCAAGGACAATCCCAACAATTGAGAGGAGAACAATGAAAACATCTAATTGATTCCATTTACTTAGAAAATATCGTTTTCCACCCAGAGCCATTAGTTTTAGAATCCCTTCAATTACAAAGACTTCAGTGAAAAAATAATTGAACATTTTGAGGACGTACTGAAGTTCCTGTTTAAAAGGGGAAATATAAACACAATTAAGTAATTGGTCTCTCCATAATTATTACTCAGAGACTTATGGCTTAGCCAAGGTTCGATTTTACCTCAGGCATCATATAAAATTCCATAGCCATTGTTACAACATTGAGTCCTATAATCCCAGCAATTGCAAGGTCAAAGTATTTAGAGGTCACCATCCCATGGATCTTGAGGCGACAGGGTGAGTAGTTGATCCAATATGGTGGAGCCCTCATTTCTACCATGAACAAATAAATTAGGTTGACTTCCTTCCTTAATAAAGTTCTCCCATAATTTTCAGAAGCATTTAATTGTAGTTTTACTTCGTCTGCGTTTTTCCATTTTCTTTGCTCTTTTGATGGCTCTTGCAGCACGTTCCTCCTTTTCTTGTTCTTCACGACACCTATGAAAATTTTCAACGACGACCCCCACAAACATATTGAGAACAAAGAATCCAACGAGGAGGAGGAAGGAGATAAAGTATACAAGACGCCATTCATTGTAGTTCTCGATTGGCTGAAAAAGAAAAATTGTCCATATATGAATGAGTGGCCTTGAATAGTAAAGGTCAGCCTTTCAGGTAGACAAATGACCTCTAAACAGAAATTTCCCTTCAACTAACCTGAATATCTTCCCCTACAGCATCCAATCCAGAGTACATGATCCCAACCCAACCATCTTTGGATGAGAGGACAAAGAGGGACATGAGGGCTTGACCAAGGTCATCAAAATTATACTTTCGATTAATCCAATTATTTCCCTTCTCAAGACAATCCTCCTTGGTTGTTACATTGAAAAGGTTTGGACCAGTACAGTAGTAAAATGTTCCTACAAATACATGGATCTCATTAACATAAGTTCTTGAGAAGGTCAAAGGTTAAAAGTTGAGACTAAATATAAGTTGCGCACCCTTAAAAAGCTGGACCCCAAGGATCCCAAAAATCATAAAGAATGTACAACAAATGAGGACAATGTTTCCAATGGGTCTTAGAGAGGACAAGAGTGTTTGGACCACAAGTTTAAGACCAGGAGCTCTATTGATGACCCGAAGGGGTCGGAGTGACCTTAGAAGACGAAATACTCGAAGGATTCCAAAAATCTTTGGACTGTACAAGAACCAACAAAATATCATTTTATATCAAACTCTACAAATCTTTCTTTAATTAAATATAAAACACCTTCTCGATCTGTCCCTGAACTTCCTCACTAACCTATTCATAAATACTGAAATGACTTGATCCACAACAGAAATGAGGACAAGGACTCCATCCATTCGATTCCATCCTGATTGAAAATATTGCGCAAAACCCCCAAGGGTCACAACCTTGAGAGACATTTCAATTAGGAAGAGGACACTGAATACATCATTTGAGACTGACAAAAAATGTCTCTCATAGGAGTCTGGTGGGATTGAGGGTCTCTCCATTGCCAATGTAATACAATTGAGTGCAATCAGTAAGAGGATAAATCGATCAAATGCTGGATACTCAACAATTGAGACACACCATTGTCGAAACCTGGAAGTAAAAAATAATCGAACGTCCTAATTAAGCCCAATTTCAATATTTTGACAACTTTTTTTTTAAAAAAAATAGAAATGTCCATACTTATTGTCAACAGAGAATATGAAACATGTATAATCGGATCTATCCCGGATCCAATGAAGGGCATCCTGACACTTGGCCTTCAGCGGTGTAATTTTAATACTTCCAAGGGTATGAACTGACGGAGGTGAAGTCGTCGTGGGCGTTGTCCCGCTGATGTTTATGCACTGTGGCTCACACCAACTGTAAAAATGAAGACAATGAGAAACAATTTTCGAACAAGTTTCAACGTTTTCCGAAAATTCCGAAAAAAAACCCGTACCTTGAATGAATATTATTGTTATTATTATGATTGTTCCTTAAATTATTCTCATTCATTTTAAGATTTGGGCTAAGGCTTGACCTCCTCTCCTTCTTCCGATGTGACCTTTCCTCCCTCCAACTCTTGGCTCTCTTGAGGGATGGACTCCTCCTTGGACTTGAGACTGGACTTAGGCTCCGTGGACTTCCAGGACTTGGGGATGGCGAGGTCGAGTATGGGCTAAGACTATGTCTGGACGGTGATGGAGGTGAATGAAATTGAATCTCAACTTGTGTTGGATGCAGGAAATATGTTGAGGTTAAGGAGGATATTGAGATTTGAGGTGAACCCAAGTTTGACCTTGAGCCCTGTGGTGGAGGACTAGGAGGTGGTTGAGGTGAACCCTGAAAAAAAGAAGACAACTTAAAGTGGATATATAAGTCATTCAAGGTCATCAGGTCATGTGTTTTTGAGGCCCTTACCGTTGGAGTTGCCGCAGTATGTGTTATTATAATAGGAGCACGAGTATTATTGATTGGGGTTGTTGGGACAAGCGCCCAGCAGGAAGAGGATGGTCCGGGGGATTGACCTTGACCTCCAGGAGGCCTACCATCAAATCTACCATCTTGCTGAGGTTGAAGTTGAAGTGAACTAGCAGCCCGACTAGCCTCTTCAACTGCCTTCTCCCTTTCGAGTGCTTCCTTTTCCCTTTGTTCTCGTTCAATCCTTTCAGATGAAAATCCTTCAACAAGGATTGCAACTAAAAGATTAAAAAGAACATAATTCCCAAAGGTCATGAGGGCAACAAAGTAGAGGGCTGCCCATGGACTTGTTTTCTCCATCCCATTGAAGAGTACAACATTCCAGTCCTCTTGGGTTAGGATCTAAATTTGGGAAAGTTAAGGAAAAGTAAGGTTAGTTTTGGAAGCACTGATTTGGTGATCCAATAACAATATAATATGAAAATCAAAACAAAATTGCTTTGTTTCGATCCGAACCCGTTTTGAACGGATATTCTCAGATCGGAATCGATTATGAAATTTAACGGTCCACAAAACATTAAAGGGACTACGATGATAATATGATACTCAGAATAAATAGATTTTTTTTAAAAATAGATTTTGTAAAAAATATATGAAAATATGAAATGAACCTGGAAGACAGTGATGAGAGCCCACAAGAGAGAGTTAAAATGTTTCCGATCGCAAATACAGTCTGGGTCAAGTTTTGGTTTGCAACATGGTTTATTGCAAAACTTTCCCCCAAAAATGATCATGCCGAGTAAACTGTTTAGCGAAAAAAAGAAACAAAGAAAGAAAAACGACCGAATAGAAAAACGTACAAAAAGAATCAACAAAAAATAGAAAATTAATCACAGATTGAGACCTTGGAACTTTGTTCTTATAACTGACATATATACTTAAAGTTATATCACAAGTATTTGTTAATTTTGCACATGACAATTTTGAGAGCAACCTTGTTATTTTAACAATTTGGGGGTTATTTGGGAAGCCAAATGGAACAGTACATGGAAAAAGAGCAATTAGGACAGAGACATGTCTGAGCTTTAAAAACACACATGGACAAAATTTTAAAGTTCAAGGTCAATTGTGTAAAGGCGAACAAATTGGAAGGCACATTTGTGTGAGAGAGTGAGAGATAGAAGAGGCAGTGATGAATAATGCTTTAAATACGAGTGATCGGACATGACACAAACAATATAAACACCGATTAATTGTGGGCATCACTTCACTGTTTACCAGCGACACATCACCGTCATCACACAAAAAACACTTAGTCAAAAAGACAAAGGATTCTGGGCATGCTCTATACGTATATATACTATTTTTGCCGCTCCGTGGGTTTTGACGTGAAGATAACGTCATACACAATATCACAGAGCGGCAAAAAGCGGGAAGAAAACATGATTACGTCAGATCTTGTATTAAGGCGTCCTTTGTTATTTTCTCATTTTGGAAATTGAAATTTTGGGAATTTATTTATTCTGATGTATCATCTCGGAAATTACACGGACCCTCATTATATCTACATACACCCTTGTCTATGAGACTTTGTGAAAATAGTCGATTTCTATGTTGTTATCTAAGAGTTTTCTTTCACCTGAAAAACTGTGACGAGGGCCCAAAGAAGTGAATCAAAATTTTTCCTCTCACATACTTTCTCAGGACTTCCCTTCAAGGCAGGTACACAGAATTTGCATCCAAATAGATTCATTCCCAGTATACTAATAGGAAGAAATTGGTGAACGAACATTTTACTTTTATTATAATTTTACGAATAAATAATCGTCTGAGAGTGAAAAAGAAAACAAATAGTGTATTATGTATATGTAGACATTCTAGTGTCGATGCTAATATCATTGGTGTTCAGTGATCTGAACATTTTTCGGTCTCTCATTTTGACAGAAAATGAGATTTTTGTACGGGCAAAAATAAATGAGTTTTGTTTTAACAGCAGTATTTTTTAGAAAGGAAAATGCGTTTGCAAGGTTTGCCTGAAATTTGCACTGTTTTTCTTGCAAAACCCTCAGCAAGCAATGGCTGAGTGACATTCTCGGAAAATTAGAATTATTAATGTTTTAAGCGCTATTTTATCAATCGCTAAATTGTAATGCACTTTTTGAATTGTTAATTGATTCATTCAAAAACTATATTTATGAATTATTTTAAAATGCTCAGAGTGAGCTAGTTCATTGTTTGTTTTTGCCCTTCGAGGATATCCAAAAATCATTTTCATAAAAATCTTCGGTAGAAAAGACAAGGGACAAAAAAAAAGAAAACAGCGAGGGCACACGGACATCACGTAAATTAATTATTTGAAAAGACGACAAGGTCACTCATTCTATCACTCATTCATGCGTTTCTTTGATTCTCAATTTTTCAAAAGTTCAAAAATAAAAATCTTGTGGGTATATGTGAGCACACAGGCGACGAAGTTCAGGATTAAGAAATAGGTGTAGGTAGAAAACGCATTTCATCATAATCATGTCATATCAGAACAACACAGTCACACAAAATTTCTTGGTAAAATTTTTTGTTATTAAAGTTAAAGGTTAGATAAATTTCAGAATTTTAGAATCCTTACCTAAATATAAATATAAATAGGATGAGGAGAGCACAGAAGACGGCTACATTGTCCATTGTTCTTAACATCACAACAAGTTGTCTCCGAAGATTTGGAAGGAATCGAACAAGTTTAAGGATTCGTAAGAGTCGAAAAGTACGGAGGACCGAGAGGGCACCACCTCCATGAGTATTCCCTTGAACTAACCCTTGAGTTAGCTCAAGCCCAGAGAGGACAACAATGATCCCATCAAATACATCAAATCCATTACGAATGTATCCAACACAGCCATAAGCCCCAATTTTGAGTAACATTTCAACAAAGAAAATTGCACTGAAGATGTAGTTACTCATTTCAACAATCACGGTCAGCTCCTCGGGCTAAAATTGCAAAGAAGGTAAAATATGTTAAGTCATTTTAGGTCATATTTGCAAATTAGAGACATTGCGCAATCCATAAATGCTTTAACGCGAAACCTATACAGATTCAAATTTAACACGGGAATCAATTCGCGTAATAAACGTATAATTTTCTCAAACCTGTTGATGATACTCAATTCCCATTGAAAAAGTATTGATGAGGATTGCAGCCAGGATCCCTTGTTGAAACCATTTAGACTCAACGAGGCGTCGGATTAAGGTTTGAGTTGGTCCACGATCAATGGTTCTTCGTCGATTCTCTGTTCCCCAAATTTCATTCAGTGATGACCTACGACTCCGTGAGGCTTGGGATAGGGTCAAATGAGTTGGGGTCCCTGGGGCTGATGATGATGAGCCAGGTATTGTTAGGAGTGGAGCACTCCAGGAAATTGGTTGATGTTTTTGTAAACAGGTACTCAAGTCTTTCCAGTCTGGGAGTCCACTCAATTGTCCATGACCAAGTGAAAGCTGAGGGAGAAAGTGGAGAAATATCAAAAATAAATAAATTACGAGGGTGGGTGGTGCTGGGGCATTGAACATGAACTACAAATGTATACGTGTGAAAATTCATTCATTTCAGAAAAGAGAGTATATAAAGCTATATATTGTGTAAAAATGAGAATTTGCAAAAAGTTCTGCACTAAAAAATTTAACAGGAAATTGGACAACTTGAGAAGAATTGATCTAATTCATCCTCGAATCCTATTATGCATTCTCACTTTCACGAATAATGGATGAATCAAAATCACAAACACTCCATCGCAAAATTAGATTTGATCTTGATTCTACTATTTTGAATTATATATTTTTCTTTAAAAAATAATCGTGTACCTGTGGAAGAGCTCCCAGGGCACCACTTAAGGCAAGGAGTTGAGGACATGTTAGTCCACTTGGTCGTCCAGGGCCAGGACCAGGAGGAGGACCACCTGAACCTGGACTCAGTAGACCATCACCATTTCGATTTTCTCGATCTCGAACATGGTGGTGATGACGCTGATGATGGTCCGCGTCATGGTCACGCTCAGTTCGAGATCGAGATCTTGAATCTCTTCTTCGGCTACTCATCTCTGATCCATTATAATCATTTGAATAATTTTTATTGTGTTGAGAGTCATGGGGTCGTGGAGACCGTGAGGAAGGTCTTCGTTGAACCGTTCCTAAGTGTATTTGACTTTCCTCTTGAATATCTCCACCACCTGAACCCTTCCCTCTTCGTCGTCGTCTTCTCAAGTACCTTCGAACTCGACGTTTTCCTCGACGAATCCAACTTGCTACGAGTCTGAATGAAAAACAGGGTGATCATTTATTGTGTATTTAAACTTTATATTGGGTGTACGTTACAAAATCAAATTTACACTGGAGGAACTGAGAATCATGAAAATATAAAATGTACAATGAACAGGGTGACAATTTTTTCTTATAACCAAACATTTTTTAATATCTGAAATGATTCCATGAATGATCTGATCACCCTATGGAGATGCATAAATATTTAAACTCTTTTACGATATTGAAAATCATGTTGAGCAGGAACAAAGAGAATTTCGGGCTTTCTTTTAGGATTTCGGGCTATCTCTCATCTCCAATATTTCATTGAATTGTATTGATATCCTCAGATGCGACTATACTACTCATATAAGGGATCAATAGACAGAGCATATAAGATGAGATCTCGACCTCGAGATGAGTATCCTTGATATCATTATTATGGAGAAAGCAAAAGGGCCCTTGATTCCTCATGTATGTCCTATTGTTCTCTGACTTGAGGAGACAATATGAAATGAATGAAATCCTTCCATCACCATAAAGGCATAAAGTATTCAGGCTTGTGTGAAAAGATGAGTGAGAGTAGTGATCGACATCGACACGGGTAAAACTCGAAATTCGGGAAATACTAGTCGGATTCAAAATGGCATATTTGTATTAAAATTTGAGTTTGAATATGTAAATCCATTGGGACAATAAACCGCTATAAGCGGAGTGTAAAGTGTAACCTATGGTCCGCGATGAAGGAAAACGTTTGACCTTGACCTTTGATGAAAGTCATGCAAAGTTCAAATGACATTTTGAACGTAGAAATGCTTTT